>OENM01000135.1:113562-144198 GCA_900239745.1 Rotaria magnacalcarata | reverse complement strand
TGCACAATAATTAATAGTGCATATCCAATCTTTATTAGTTGTTGTTACTTTATTTTACTTGTATCAATAGTCAGTCACCCCTATCAATACTGACTAAAATTCTGCACTAGTAAAATTATAAGAAAAAACAATGAAGTATATGTGGTTACAATCGCCCTATACTTGAGGCATCATTGTTTTTTTGTTTTTCACTTTTGACATTTTTCCTTTCGATGTTTTTCCAGCTGACGCATAGAATTATTAAAGAGATCTTTTTCAAAGAATAATTTATTTTCTTATGAAAAATAAATGAATTTTGAACTGACCGACTATATTTATTCTGAATATTATCAAAGAAAAATTTTCCAGGTCATCGCATGCTATTGTTTTAGATTAAAAGGATTTACCCGAAGCTATTTTATTGTCACTCAGACTATAAAGCGTATTGTATACTTTTTAAGTCAATTATATTTTCTGTGTTCTAAAGAACTAAACTTTAATTGGAATAATATCATCTGTCAAATTGAAATGTCGATTTGAATCTTTTCTATCAAGTAGAAATAGATTTGCTCTCTATAAAAAAAGGCAATTATTTGAAATAGAAAAAGTTGTACTTTTTTAAACGATTTAATCTTCTCTATAATCTAGACAAAAAAATTATTGTTTCAGAAAACAGGTTATCGGAAAGATTAGTATAGAAAAAAATTGCCGACTCTTTCCATAATTATAGTCAGTAATCTACGATGCACTCATTTTCTATAAGAAACCAATTGAACAGTTGAAACAAGATGAATCGATATTTCTCTATCATAATACAAACGGTTTCATTCAGTCTTGAAAAAACCTTAGTGAGTTTTTCTTTTTGATACAATCACAGGGAACTTCAAAAACTCAATCCTTTCATATTTCTTTGATTTTTTACTATTGAAAAATAATACGTTATTCTTTGTTTCTATCCAAGTATACAATTCAATCATTGTACTTGTTATGTCAGGAGATATCTGTCCTGCCATAAGTATGTTCTCTCTTCTTCTCCCGGTTTCATTTTATCACGTTTACAATCATTCCATGCTTCTGCTCGTATCGATTCTATTTAAGTGAGTGTTATCGTTTAAAGTAAGAGGGGATTACTCCTTGTGAGAATGTAATAATAATAATAAGAAGAAGACAAAATAAAGAAGAAGTTTGTAACAAATGGTGCACTAGCCGGGAAGCAACACACAGCACTCACTCATCAATCTCGTGTGATGGGGAAATGTTATGACCGAAGTGTTCCCCTTCGATCATAAGACGGAACGAATGAATAATACACGCTCCTTTCTAGTCTAGTGGTAGTACAGCTGCCCGGAAAGCAGAAGACGTTGAATTGATTCCATCGGAGGGAGATTATTCTTTTGTTCCGTTCTGTTGTCATGCTATCGCGTTGCTGTCTCGTTGGTAATTAAGTTTAATAATGTTAGAGAGAAGAATACATAGCAGTACTTCGTTCGTATTTTTATTTTAAATTTCATAATTATGCATAATATTTCTTCTTATGGATTGGATTGTTTTACATTGTATGTTCTTTGTTTTTCTGCAGTATAAAAGGGAATGAAGGATTTTCTTTTTTCATTAGTTAATATCAATTTGATGACGCTTACAATGAGCGTTGCTAAAATCAATACATATAGACGATGTCTTGCATCGCTATAAGGCATCTATATCAAGTCAGTGTTTGATTTTAAATTTTCTTTAAAATTGAGTTTGTGTGTTTCTCATCTAATTTAATTCTTATGACTTATTATCATTGGCGTATTGGCGTTGTAAGATTTTATTTTTATAGATTTTGACAGCAAATGAATTAACTGAGGTCCATATGACTCGAAATAATAATAAATAGTTTTCAGAAACAGCAGACAATCGAGTTTTTATATAAATGATACAAAAAGTACTTACTATTCTAAAATGAGAGTAATTCAAAATTGGAATAAAAAAGTTGTTTGTTTGATAGTTTCATATGGCTCAATAGCATTTGTCGAGTCCTATAAAATTTTATATTAATTGCTTTTTCAATGAGCATATTTTTTTCAATTTTTTCTTCATTATTAAAAAGAAATTGGGAATATACTTATCCAATGAAGTGTATAATAGATCAGTTTTCTTGCTGTTAACAGTTATTGCTGAATGAAAACTCGTTCGTGTTCAACAATCAAAAGTAAAAAGCAATATTAATCTCAATTGTTAACATTTTTAGGATGTTTATCATCACCCTAATGCATTTTAAAAATCATTGTATTCTGTAAAACATTGATTATCGAAAAACTAGTCCATTAAGAAGTTAATTAAGATTTACAAGTCAATCAGATTGATTGTTAGAAAACGTGTGACGACAGCCATTTTCAATATGTAAAGAAAGATAATCAACTGTTTATAAAACTATTAGAATTTTTAACCAACCCTGAGTAATCAGCAGTCTATCAGGTTGATTTTCTCACGTATGTTTGTCGTGTATGTGAATCTAATAGCATGCTTTTCTTTTAATAAAATAATTTGGTTGCAATAAACCATCAAATCATAAATTCGATTTGTAAATAAGTCGTCAATTACTTGTTAATGAAATACAAATATTCCATTATTATTTAGAACGATGCATTCTAAATTTATGAACTTTTAAGTGTCAATAACAAACAAAATCATTATAGGAAATCCTTAGGGTATATAGAGACATTTTAAAAACAGTTCTCATCAAAATCAACATAGTTTATTCTACTCTTAATCTTAAATATTCCACGAAGAAAATATCGTAGTGATTTGAATTGATTTAAAGAATAAAATTGCACCAATTTGTAGGTTTAAAATCGAACTACTAATGTTGTTCGTCAAATCGTCCAAAGTATTTGAATTCTTTTTTGCTCAACAAATTTGCTGATTTTGTTGCACTCGAATAAAACAAGATTAAAATCGTTAGGTAAAGACTTTTTTAATGCCATATTGCATGCGCATACCTCGCAAGCTTCTTTAATTATGAAACACATGATAAAAACTTAATTCATAAAATAATCATATCATGTTTTCAAATGGATTTTTAAGCGTTCAACTAAAACAGTCAGTTGAAAAAGAATAAAATTCATAAGATTTTATGTGAAAATCAGCAAACTCAGTAGAATCATGTCAAGAAAATTTGTTTTCGCTTTTTTCTTACTCATGTATTGCGTAAGATTAAATGTCACGGGTACTTCAGCTTTGTGAAAGATAGAGAAAATGCCGGTAAAATATAATCTTCGCTCATTAAATTATATAAGGCGGTAAAATGCCATGATTAGTTTTTTAGTCTGCATAAGTACAAAATCTAAGTTGTTCGGAAACATGAAGAAAATCTATAATTATTTAAACTAATGTTATTACGCTTTGCAAGATATTAAATGAAAATATTAGCTTTTAAAAACATTTTCCATTTTGCTATGTCATTAAAAAGAAAGTCACCTAAATGGAATAAAAATTTCTATTGCTGTTGATGTTACTGATGCACTCGGTTTTTCTAGAAATTTTATTCGTGTAGAAAGGTATAATGTTTTGTTCTCTGAAACTAACTTTGATGTTGAATATTTTCAGCGGTTATTTCTTTACATCCGAGTTGGTCGAAATAAATTCGTGGATTAGACTGACCTAGTATTGAAATTAGTAGTATATGAAGCGAAAAAGGAAATGCTTTAAATAACAACACGGACTGATACTTCAGGAACAAGACAAATAAGAAGCCATTATCAAATACAGCTAATTTATGCCCAGCTACTTCCTACTTTAGCAGCAAAAATGAAGATATTTTTGAGCAAATCCTTATCTACATCATTCTTCGGGTTTCCTTATAAGTACCGAAAGCTCCTTCGGGCAAAGATAAAATAATAGATAGCATTATTATGGGTTGCATCGATTAATTTTAATGATATTTATATTGAGTAAAAAAGTATTTTGTATATAATCAACGTGTACGTCGGTTCTTCATCAGTAGTACTATACTACAGTTGAACAAAAAAACGAGAGGAAATACAAAAAAAGAATATAATTAAATTTGAAGCATAATCAATGACTGCTTGTTTTCAATATTTTTCGGATAAATAAATTCTGATTCATGTCTTTCAATCATGCTGATAAAGAAAATAGGCATGATCAATAGCTACGTTCTCTATGATTACTACTACATCCCATCTCCGGTTTAATTGAATAGTGTAATAATCGAACACAAGAAAAGCAAAGCTCCTTTACTCTATTTTTATCTAGAGTGATCATCATCACACCTAACTCTATGCGAAGGTCAAATACAATCATGTTATATCATTATAGACAGAACAAGAGTTTCGACATTAATAAAAATGATTACATGCATATACGTAATGAATGAACTTTTTTTCTATTCAATATAGCGTATAATACTTACATTAAGTGTGTGAAGTGCCTTCTTTCAACAATATCTTTTTCTTTCTCTAAAGGAATATACTCCTCATCAACATGGTATGGTGCCAGCCATATGGTTTCGTTATGATATTATAGTAAAAAATATATATATATATTGATTCATAAATAGGTGTTTTTAAATATTTTTTCTATTGATTGTTTAGCCAATAACAGTGAAATATACTGAACGTCGACAAAAAATCTATGCATTTATAACATCGATATGTGCTGTTGTTGGTGGTTCATTTACAGTGGCAAGCATTCTTGATTCATTGATATTTACGGCTAGTGAATTATTTAAAAAATTTGAACTTGGCAAAATGACATGAAATTATTTGGCGATCTATATCAAAATCAAAATAGATAAATCTTTAACAACCAACTTATTTGTAGTTTTTTTTCTTTTCTTTTCATAGAATTATTGTTCATTGTACTTTAGAATCACTAATAATTCTATTTAAGAATCTCATAATCAAAATAAAAACAAATTTCTTCGAAACTTATATTGTTTGTTGTCAAAGATTAATATTGCATGTATAGAACCATGACATATGGTATACGATAGAATGAGGTATATAGATGAGAGATCTGTTTGAATCGATTGACAACGAAGTCAATCATCTCATGAAAAGAAATTCACAGTCATTGACATATTGATTGTGCATGGTCGAATTTTGATCAAAATACTAAATATTTGCACTCGTGGGAATAAAAAACTTAGATGACTTTTGACGTCTAATCTAATTTTATCAATGGCTTCTGCCACAGTCATTGTTTGGTTTGACAGATTATTTCTTCTTTTGTTTTGTGACTTCTCGTCAAAAAATAAGCAACGAACAACCATCTCCATTGCTGATAAATCACTGAAATAAACTATTATTAAATTATAGTTTGCTACTCGTTATATGGAATATTGTTTATATGATGATATTGCCTTTTTTTTCTATTGCTTACTAGTTAATTAACACTTCTCTCCGGTTTTTTACGGGTGATTAACTTCTCATTATTATATGCATGATGAAATATTCTTCGTTGAAATAGATGATCATGCCAATGATGAAATGGATTACACTAAGGATGAGGCCAATATTGAGATAGGTTACGGTAAGAAATGAAGTCAACAAAAAGAATCAATAGGTAATCATCGTTATCAATAATTCAACTAATCCTTTAATTAATATATCGAAATATTGATGCGCATTATAAAATAAATATAAAAATATGCAACGAAATTTTGCAAGAAATAATATAACAAAACATCCTATATTTAAACATCAGGAAGTTACCTATGAATGCGTAACAACATGGCAGCATTGATTTAATAGAAAAACAGCAGGCTTAAGTAGTATCAATAGGTGCATTTAATGTTACAAAAAAATATGACATTTAAACAGTATGTTCAATTGAATATACTCAAATTCCATTATGGAAATAACATTCTATAAATGCAGAAGGCTAATACGGTCGAAGTTAAGTGGAAAAGTCACTCGCTGTTATAAGTTCCTCAAGATGTATGATTCTTCGTTCAATAAATATTAAATCATTCCGCTAGTATCAATATGAATATTTACATTTTAAACATTCATCTTTATGCTTGGTCTAGGACTATGAAAACCCATTAAAGCGAAATAGATAAATACTTAGAGATTCATAGGTTACTTCTCATTGAGGAGCTTTTTTTCTACTACGGAAAAAGTACATCGAACCTCTTGATGTAAAAGAAAAAAATTAAAATATAAAATGGACCAGAATCTTTTACAAAAAATAATGATCATAATCTTAACTACTAATTAAAATCATCGGTTGTTGTTTGCTTGTCGTTTTGAACTCTAATCAACATCATTATCATTATTTCTTTTTCTTGGGGCTTATTTCTTCTCTGTTTCGCCTCCTCTACTCCTCCTTTTCCCTTCTGTTGTAGTCATTTTTTTTTTGTTTTTTGTGCTTTCTTATAATCAATGGTGTAGTTTTGCTGGCAAGTGTTTTAGTATGAAAGAAACATGCTGAAAGGAAAATATAGCTTCTACAATAAGAAGAAGAGACATCAGTAGTCAAAACTAATCTATCTGTTTATTGGCTTTTCAATCACGCAAATTCATAAATTGAATTTGCACGAGTGAGTTTGTTTTATTCAATTCTAATCAAAAAAAACTCATCAAAGCTAAATATAATATTGTATTCGATTTTTATGTTAGATAAGTGAATTTATTAGAATACACAAACATAGAAAAGAGTTGAGTGATACTCGTTTGTGAAAAAAATTCTTCAGAACATTGATACGTCTGGATCATTCAATTTAAGCTCGTACATGTTCAGGATGTTTATAACTAAGTTTGAGCATGAGTTATGCTTGAACTATTATTAGCTGAAACGAGTAATAGTTACGAATAAAATTAGATTAATTGAATGGATCAATGAAAATTCTTATTGTATGGCAATCATTTTTTCACATTTTTTAGATCTAAGTGAGAACAATGCCTTCATATCATCAATATAAAAAGAGCATGTGACAATCTGTAAAAAAAGACTTTTCTTCCTCTGAATCACTCGTAAATAGAAAATAATTATTTCCTTCTTTCACTTTTATATATCTATGAGTAGAGTAATTTACATTAGAAAGAATAATTTATATCGAGAAGCTAATAATTCGCTGGTCGAATATTTTCATATAATTGAGCAATGTGGAAAAAAAAGAAGCTGGTAACCAGCACACATACTATATCAATAAAGAATACCTTCTCTAAGAAGTATGATTATAGAGGATAACGTTCGGCTATTAGCGAATCTCGTTTTTTTATCAAGTGACAGGTCTGTGTTTTATTCAAACGAATAGACATTGACAAGAATAAAATAAAATAAACATTAGTAAATTCATTGATATAAAATTTCATGTTATTTAAATAAGCATAAACTTTTTTTCAATTCAATCAAGTATAAATTTTTCTTTACGTCTCTCTGTTGAAAAATAAGTTTCTGAGAGGTTTTTCTGCTTACTATTATCTCTTATTTGATTATATATTTGTTAATAACAACTTTTCATTTTGAACGAGATTTGGTATGGCGCATCAACTCTTATCTCTAAGCTTCCTCTTTGCGACACACGTCATTCTCTCTCTTTTTTCCTTATTTTCTATGTTTATGATGAAAACAATCAGCTGAGGCAGGGAGAGAGCAAGAGAGAGTAAGAGAAAGAGCAACAGATAGAGCAATAGAGAGAGCAACAGAGAGCAACAGAGAGAGCAAGAGAGAGCAAGAGAAAGAGTAAGAGAGGGCAAGAGAAAGAGTAAGAGAGAGAGCCCACACCCTTGACATCTGAAGTATTTTCTTGTTTTTTTTTATTTGCGCATAAACGACGATATATGATATAAATGCCTTCGTGGTGCTCACTATTTTTTTTTATTTGTTCCTAAAAAGAAAAGAAAGTAAGTACTGTAATGAGAGTTAAAACAGATCGAGACAAACGATCTTTAGTTTTATAGACTAATCTTTGATTAAAAGTTACGTACGTTCTTCAAGTAGGCAAACTTTTTTTTTGTTGTACTTATAATTTGTTTCTTACAGAGACCGTATGAAAAATCAATTTTACGATTAAATAAACATATAAATTAGTATGTAAAAATGAGAAGGAAAATGAGCAGGAATTTATTTATATTTATTATTAATGGACGTTGTTGCTTTTTTACATGCTAAATTTTACTTCCGAAAATGAGAACCTGCTATTTTGTACTTTAGACTATCTTAATACTCATTTTCATCTTATTTGGTTATGATCAAATAATTATCAGGATGAACAATAGCTTCTCTTTTAATAATGATGATGTCCAACAAACCGAACAAACATTATCATCGTTTGATTTAAGATTTTTTCTTGTTCGCATTTTTTATCCATGTTTACTCGTGTGGGGTACCATCGGCAATGCATTATGCTTACGTGTTTTATTAAGTAAAAAATTCTTGAAAAATTCAACATGTCAATATTTAGCTGTGCTCGCTGTTATTGATATACTATTTATCGTGATGCGTTCAAGCAAACATGTTTATAAGCTATTTCGTTCCACGCCTATATTTAATACATCAAAATGGATATGTCGTATATTAACATTTTTTTCTTCAGCACTTGCACATATGGCATCATGGATTTTAGTTATTGTCAGTATTGATCGATATTTAATAGTAACAAGTCGATATAGACGACATAGTTCATCTGTTAATCGAGTTTTTTGTTCGACAAGCATACTAATTGCTGTTGTTCTACTATGCAATCTGTATTATTTCTTTATACTTGGTAAGAAAATATTTACATTCTGTTAAAATAAGCTTGATTAGTTCATTTATGTTAATGAGCATATATAATTCCTTAATTGAGACACACATAGTATTTCAGAAAATCATGTTATATATGTATATATACCCAAACATAATATGAGAAAGAAAGGAGGCATTCAGATGTTTTGAAAATAGCATTTTTTTTCAAAATATAGAAAGCATAACAAAAAGAGATTTTTGAAAGTAATATATGATGATACATTTCAATGAAAAGACTTGGAATTACATCTGCATATTGTAGAAGAAAATCGGCTTGTTCAAATAATAGAAATTTCGAAAAAGCATCTTCATGAAATATTTGATAAGATTAAATTTTATTCTTCGCAGTCTTTATATTTTACATGATACCTGTCTTTGTTCGAATAAGCCGATAAGGATCTATATGTTAAACTGTAAAGCACAAAAGCAAAAATAGATTGCACTCTATGTTATTCATTACATTGAATTGAGATTCTGTAGATCTTGTTGACAAAAAAAGAAAATTTTAATTTAAAAATCAATTCCATTTCATTGGTGTTATCCTTCGGGATAACATAGATAATGAGATTTTAGAATATTAAATTTCGTGCATAAAAATCTGAACTCAAGTGTTGACTTTTAAACATCAATGATAAATAACGAGAAAATATCTCCAAGAGTCGGATGTCGTTCGACTTCATACGATGACACCGACTAGATCTTGATGGAATTGAAAGAAAGCTTGAAAAACATTCGGCCCTATGGTCCATTGATGAAGAGGTCTAGCCGTCATAATAAAATTTATATTGAGGGGGAAAATATTTCCGGAAAATATTTCCGGAAAATGCGAAGTAAAGAGTTGTGATCTGATATTATGCCTACAGGGGTGCGTTCAATAGGTATTTAAAAGTTCAGAAATTTTTATCAAAGACAAGCATAATTTTCTCGAGCTATTTAATTTACACACAGATTCAGTTAAAGTACTTTTATATATGGTTGAACTTGGTTTCTTATTTTTTGAAAAGGAAGAAATCCAATTATTTTGAGAGTCATATATTTGTTTGCATTTGACACATTGCGTGAAGTATTCAATGACTAATGAGACTGTTGATAAGTAAGAAGATGGATTTTTCAATCACACACAGTCGCTCTTTGCATTTTCCGGAACTCTCTTGATGTCAAGAAAAATGTCGTGAAAGCCAACATTCTTTTTTTTATTAAACGATTGCGCGATAATTGTTTTTCCGGACATCAAGGTTTATTCTCAATTGTAACATGAAGTTCAAATGCATTCTACAATCAGTTATATTCTCTTGTTACTTAATTAATTTATGCCGCTCTTATTGAAATACAAAAAAACAACTCTCTCAGATATCCCTCTTTGATAAATTTGAGTCGCAGTAAAATATAGTCAAGAGTATATTAAGCATGCGCATGACTAAATTACATGTTACTATTTTTATTTTTATTTTATTATTAACAGTTGTATTTATTCATACTGCTTTTTTCGCTGTAATCCCACAATGAATTCGTCCCCATTAAAATTTGTATTTGATTAATCATATACTAATTAAATTTACACTAATAGATGTTGATAAATTTAAATATTTTATTGTTTTATAATTCATTAGGTCTAACAACAAAATTGGTGTCTCACGGACCAAATCCAAACTACGATCAATATGATTTTTCAAACGATACGATGAATATGAATGATACAAACGATACTTTCTCTGAACCTATGGATTCTTTAGATGCATTCCAAGAGAAAACAATATCCATATTTATATGTATACCGAGTAACGGTTACGAACGTTTTTTTCGTATTTATATACCTATATTTGATATATTATTCGTTGCTGTTATGCCATTTTTACTGATTTGCTCATCTAACATTGGTATTATTGTCTATACGATGCATAAAAATCGCCAAATGCGACAACATCGTAAACGTGCACATCGTCGTCATCAACGATTAACAATAATGTTGTTATCCGTTACATTAGCATTTATTGGTTTAACATGTCCGTCAGTGATATTTATATGCGCAAATAAAATAATTCAATCAAAACGTTTGAAACGAGACGAAAAAACAGATAATCTGAGTGAACTATTTGGTGGTGGTCAACCATCACGTGTACAGCTAATTGTGGAAGTATGTGAAGCATTATGGTATACAAAACATGCTATGAACTTTATACTATATACATTGAGTGGCCAAGATTTTCGTCGAGAATTTATTAAACTATTTACACAATGTTTACCTAGTCGACCGCCGACATTGAAAAAATTAATTCGACGAAATCCAAACCAAACTGAACCAACGGTTGATACAGCATTACTTGAAATATCAGTAATAGCAAATGCGAATCATAGGGAAAAGAAGAGAACAAATAATATGGCCGAAACAACTTCTATTGTATCTACTAGTTAAAAAGCGCCGGCATAAATAAATATTTCAATATGTTCGAACATATATATTTATACATTTAGTACTGATCTATTGTCAGTTTCTCTTTTTTTTTCTCAAAATAATAACAATGAAGTCTTGCCTTTATTTATTAATAACCTGAGATCCAGAGAAAAAAACATCTAACAAACTACAGAAAAGAGACAAAAAGGGAAGGGTATCACAGCGTTGAAAAAGAATGGAGGGAAGCAACCTTAAATTAATTGATAATAAAGAAAAAAATTGGCTAGTACTAAGTCATTCTCACTCAAGAAAAGACAAAGGAAAAGAAAGAAATATTTGAAAGACAAATTAAAAGTATAAAGATAAATGAGCAACTTTCAAACATCAAGTTTATTTTTTTGTGTAGCTTCTTCATTGATCTTGTTTTCAGCTGTGTCAACTTCTTGATCAGGTTTAACACATACAATACACATATGAAAGAATGAAGCGATTATTATCATTGCCCCGCCAATCATAAATGCTAGATCATATTTTTTAGTATAATCCTTAAGAAAACCTAGAAAATAACAGAAACAAAAACACGAAAAAATAATTTTAGGCAATAACAATCATTTGATCGCAAACCAGCAGCAGGAGGACCAACAATTGATGTTACACCACGAAATAAAAATAGCATACCAAATGCTGTTGTATATCGCTCAAGACCCACGCAATCACAAATGACACTTGGTAGTAAAGACATATGTGGTGCTGAAAGAAACAAATAATAGATCAATTATGTTATTCTATTTATCAATATATTCATTACCAATAGCAAAGCCACATAGAGCAGCATAAGCAGCGCATGACATAAAGTCGTATGTATAGGCTGCTAAAACTGTTAAGACACCAGCTGTAAATAAAAGTGCATTATGAACACGTAATGCATTTAAATGTGGTATCATAGCAATAGGTCCACCAGCAAATCGACCCAATGTATTAAAAGCTCCTAAAAATGTATTCAATGCGTAAGTAATTTTGTTTTCAATTTTGTTCTCTTTTTCTGTTTACATACCGAAGATTGTTAATAAAAATGCAGCTTTTGTTTTATCAACGTGATGGTCTTCAGATGCATATGAAACAAGACACATTATTGGTAAATAATAGCCAAGCATAGAAAATATATTTCCAATACAAATTAATAATAATTGTTTGTTCTTTAATATTGAAAAGTCAGTCATTGTTTTAAGTATATCAGCAAATGCTTTCACTGCAGAATCTTTCTTTTGTTCTTCATCTACTAAAGCTGGAATATTTGTTACTGATGCTACATAGGGATTGCTATTATGCAATGACGTATGTGATAAATGATGAAGTTGAGATTTCGATCCAGTAAATAGAGCATCTTTTTTATAGAATGGCCGAGAAGCATCTTCAGGATTGGCAACACCGTGTGGAAGATGTCCACCACTAGTAGCAGACACACGACTTGAAGATGATAATGTTCGAACACGTGACGACCCAACGACTGGACTTGATGATGGTCCGAGTGTGGCAACAGGAGGAATGTCACTACCAGATACAGCTGTCGAATTATTAATACGTAGTGATGCATTACCTGCTGATAATAATGGCTAGAAGCAAGATTAAAAAACGGAAATAATTATCTTTTAATTGATATCTATTTTAATACTGACAACATTAGTTTCGCCTGCTGCTTCTGAAGGTACAGTTTTCTGTTTTTCATCCTTCGAATTTTTCATATCAGAAGTTCTATATCAATATAAATGACATTAAATTTCTTATAAACGTTGAAAAATTTATCCTTCGAAAACTTACTCTGATTCAGGCTCTCGTTTAATTAGTCTTTTTGTAGGTTTTAATGGTCGCATAATTGCTCCGAAGCCAATACATGTTAACATGATTACAGCAAATATATTTATACCCGTTTTCCAGCCATATAATTCCATCAAATAATTAGCTAGTGGACCAAACGATAGAGCGCCAAGACCTGTACCTGCAGTTACCAAACCTAATAAATTCAATAAATAAATTTTAATTAAAATCTAAGAAGAAAAATATAAATTTTACCGTTAGCAATTGCTCGTTTTTTATCAAAATAAAACGATACCATTACTACCGATCTAAATTTCGAAAAACAAAAAAATAAAAGGTTTAATCAAGTTATTTTTTCTATGACAATGAATGAACATACGGCAAATAAACCATGCCGAAAAAGATACCACCAAATATACCATAGATAATAATCATCGATCCAACATTAGGTGAAAAAGTCGATAACATCATACAAGTTGCGGCGCCAATACTACCAATAATAATAATTGGTCGACATCCGTATCTATTTGCTAGACCCGATACAATCGGACCTGTGAAACGAAGATGAATGAAAACATTTTATAAGATTAGGTGCGCATGTACTGTGGTGAATTATACGTACCCACTAATAAATAAACACCACAAGGAACAGAACCAACCATTAGAATAACCATATCGGAACACTTAAAATGTTCTTGAAGAAACGATTTCATCGTACCAAAAGCGAATAGAGTACCATCACATACAAGATTACAAAACTGAAGAGAGAAAAAAAATTACTATCGTATCACAAAATGAAATATCTTCTAAGAAAAGAAAAAACAAAACAATACCATTGCTGCAATTGCAATAACCCAACCGAATCCACCATCGGGTGGTTCTGTCACATATTCATATTCTTCTTCAAGATGAGAATTATCAACTTTTTTCAGTCGAACTTGTTCTTCTAATTGTTTTTTATCTAATTCTTGTTTCGATGCCATACTTTTAATGTATTATTATAACCTCAGGAAACCTCGATAAATTAAACCTTCCTTTTATAATTAGTTAATACTAAAAAGTAAAAAAAGGACGATGAATAGTGATGACTTATATGAGTATACGCATAGAGGCATACACGTATATATATATATATTAAATCGATTGAATGATGGTCAATGGTAGAAAAGAAATTATATATAAAATGACGAAAAAAAAGATAAGAGTATAAAATCGAATATAGAAAACGGTATTGAATAAATCCATTGAGCCATATCCTATTTAATCAATCAAGGCTAATGAACACAAAAATGAATAACGAGAACGGTGAAGGACACATAGAATGTAATATAATGACCTTCGTTCATCTTTGTTCTACTCTTGCATAATATAAATACGAGTCCTTCTTGTTTGCCACCATAAGAAGACAAAAGAAATATAAGAATATGAAAAAGAAAAATAAGAATATGAAAAAGAATAGGTAAACGACTTCAAATACCAGCTGATATCAAGAATTTATACAAGTCTAAGGGACAAGAGCATTTACATGCGTGTTTCTGTTTGTCTTATTGTTGCCTCAAAATCAGGCACATCCTATTTTTCAGAATAAGGAAAAAAGGAAATAAATTTTGCGATTTCACATTTTATAATGTTTTTTTTACAATTTATTTCTTTTCTCAGGGTAATGCTTCAAAGAAAAGGAGTAACATATGGTGATAATGGTCGTAGAAAAAAACCTTTGAATATATGGAAATATAGTTGACAAAGTGAAAACAGCGAATACGCAAGGTATCACTGTTACAATTATTGAATAATATTTTTAAGTTTTCGTTAGATGTACCATGGATTAATAAAAATTTCATTGCGAAATTGTGTGTTTTCGTTTGTTTATTTCCAAGTTCTGACGTCAGACGTTTTTGTTTGCTTTCATTTCTTTTCTGGAAATGGAAGCTCACATGACTGTTTTATTCCTAGAGAAATAAAGGTGTCTGCACTTATGTGCTGTCATCAAATCCTCATTCTGAATTTATAATATAAATATGAATACCCTAAGTCAAGGCTCAATTTATACTTACGTATGGAGCCAATGATTTGGACACGAATGACGTGTCAGTTAAGTACGACGATGATGTAAAAGACTAATCATACAATAGAAAGACAAACGCGCACTGATATGAAAGAATTTTCTATGTCTTGACTGAAGAAATTCAGTCTATTCTGCATAATTTATTTCTCGTAACTTTCTCTATAACCGTTTGAACTTTCATTTCTTAATGTGTATTCCCTGATGTGTGCGCAACAATAAGAAAATTCACTAACTAATAGAAGATATGCGCTATTTCTTTCTTCTGTTCTACCATAAGTCAAAGAATACAGAATGTGTTGTCTATAGCAAGAAAAAAGAATTCTTGTATAATATGATTGGAGAAAGAAGCAAAAAAAAAGAAGATGATGCAATGAAATACTAGAACAAGGTCATGAATAGTTATGGTAAAAAATAACTAGAAATAAGTTTTTTCCATCGAATTCAACAGAATGTAAATATTGCAATTTTGTATACAGTTAAATATAATAACGGCATACGTACACATCAATCTGAGTACAGTGAAGTTGTATCCAGAAAAAAGTATAGACCTTTTTTCGTCTATCGAATTAATCCTTTCATTTTGAAATGCTTCTTTTGCCGTGCCTTATCGTTTTCTCTTTTTACTTTACATATCAACATTCTTTCTTTCCTGTTTCTTGCAAAAATTCTTTCTCTAAGCATTGAGACAAAGTAAAAAGAAAAAAGTAAATGAAAGAAAGAAACAAAATATAACTCTGAGACTATTAGATTAAGAGAAAAGAAAAGAAAAACGAAATTTGAACGCCAGGTATTAGTATAAACTATATATATATATATATATATGTATGTATATGCAGAGAAAGACGTACAATTTCAATTCTTAATTAAGAATAGCCTTAGCAGAATGACATTGATATACAAAAGAAAATTCTTCTTTCTGTTCAAAGGTATTATACTAGAGAAGAAATATATCATAGTGATCTTCTATTCAAATCAAATATTTATTATAATTTAATTCTAAGCTTTTTTGAAGATGCTTTTTGCCAAGGTTTTTTTATTACAAATGCTCTTATTCAAACAGAAAAAGAAGAAAAAACCGATTTCTTCCGTGAAATTTATTACATGGTATATTTTGTATTCAATTTAGATCTTTTTTCTTCTGATCAAGTCATGCAATGATCAAGAAATTCGATAGTTTTTAATAAATATCTATAAACTTTGAAACCTCTTTATTTTGTTAACATACAAATCTAATCGTGCAACTAAAAAAAAATACACAATAATCATCTGTTTATATTCAATAATTCGTTTTTTTTTATATTGATGTTTATCTTAAATTATTGATGTGATTAAAAATTGTGAAGGATCGTTCTTTTTATGAATAGAATTTTAAAAGCTCTATCGATGACATTTTGTTATTGTAATCATTTTCTTTTTGTATGACTTAATAGAATATTGAATCGAGTTCGTATTGTTTTTTTTTCTCTTCATTTTATTTCCCTAAACGAATAAAAGTAATATAGACAGATGCTTTTACTTTCGGTTAGAAACTTTCATTGTCTTTTTAGTTCAAAGATTGTTTGTACGAATTTTAATTTATTTTTAACAATAGAATATATGTCATATATTATAGTTTTTATTCGTATTTGCTTCGTATATGTTCTATGCAAGTATACATTTTTTTTTAGTCTACTTCGATTATCATTCGCTATTTATGTATTAAAACAAGAAAAATTTTTTTTTTATAGGCTATACTTGTTTGAAAAAGATAACATTATGATGATATAGTATAGTATTTAATGTCCTCTTCTGGCGCATCGTTCTTTTTATTTTTAGCCGATTCTTGTCTGTTCTGTTCGTCGTTATCAGTGGTTGTTGAGGATTGAATGTCGAAATGATCATTCATAGAAATAGTAGATAACGTGCCTTCAAACATTGCCGTTGTAGTATCTTCCTCTAAATAATAATAAAATATAAAAAAAAATATTGAAGAACTTCTTAAGAAGAAGGCGCATTAGAGAAAATATCCTTACTTAATGTCGAATTACTTTCCACAATGATGATTGTTGTAGTATTTGACAATGTCTCCATATGTTCTTGACTTTCCATTATAGTTGTTGGTTCGCTTTCTGTCGTCATCATACTTGTAAATTGCTGACTAGTTGGTACTAGTGTCGTTTCTTGATTATATACTGTTGTTTGGATAGTAGTCGAACTAGTTGATTCTTGATTCGATATTGTTTTTTGAGCAGTAGTCGAACTAGTTGACTCTTGATTCGATATTGTTTTTTGAGCAGTAGTCGAACTAGATGACTCTTCATTAACTATTGTACTCAATGATGGATAAGTTTTCATTGTTTGTGCATCAGGAGATATATTTTCATTTTGTTTTGTACTCATTATCGATGATGACATATGAACATTTTCAGTTGATAGCATATGTAAATTATTACTTGTCAAAATGACAGTTGTTTTTGGTAGATATTCATTTTCTGTTTGTTCATTCGTTATTGTTGTCCAATCTATTTAAATAAGAGTGATGATAAAAGAACAAAAAAAAATTGTATACTTACTTTCTTGATTTATGAAAAGTGTTCGACTATTATTTGCTTTTACTGAGAAATCTTTTTCAGCAGTTCGTGATATAATACCGTTAAGTGTATTACGAGAGTCTGAAATACAAAAAAAAAAGAACTCGTTCATTATTATCTTAAACTTTGAACAAGTTAGCTTTGGCAAAACGAACACTCAATCGTATTACCTAATCGTTAGAATTTTTATCTTAATGGATGGATGTGTGACTATAAAAATTTTTACACGCTCAAATTTATGGTTTTGATTGTATAAGATAAAATAAAAAGTGTATGTCAAGTTTAGGTAATATATATGACATGAGAAAGTAAAAACAAAATCGTTATTAAAAGTCTCTGATAACATTTATCATTTGATTTAGTTGAATTATAAAAGAAAATAACTTACGTGCAATAGCCACTGTAAGTATAACAATACCGATAGCAACAAAACCAAGAGTTATCATTAATACTGCAGCTTTGCATGCGCGTGACAATCGTTCTTTACGTGTATTCTAATAATATAAATGGTATTCCTTTTGATGAGCTAAACAATTAAAAGAAACTTTTCTTTACCTTTGAAACTATTACATGATTTGTTGCTATAATATCATTCAAAGCCGGATTGCTTAGATCACTTCGATTCTCTGTTTCAATACGGACTAATGATTTTTTATACATTTATATAAGTATGTATTCAAAAGTAGAAGAAGAAGAAGAAGTAGTAGTAGTAGTAGTAGTAGTAAGAAGAAGAAGAATAATCGCTGATGATCAGATTTGTGAGTTTGAAAAGAAATGAAATATGGATGAAAATGAATGTGGGACGATATCCGATGTGTGCATTTGTATGTACACCATCGAATGCTAGGTAACCACATGTACAAAGGAAAAGAGAGAGAAGGAGACAGAAAGAACATTTATGTAAGTTCTCTCTTGCCGTTGTTCTATGGTAGGACACATACGTATGCATAATTGTTGGTCGTTCGATTGTTCAATCATTTTTTGTCGATTCCATCATTCGCATATACCGTTCACTTTTACCAGGAATAAGAAAAAAAAGATGACGTGAATTAAGTGAAGTGCAGCACAGCGATGAAGTCAAGATAACTGTATGAATCCACTTGTTGACTGTTGAGAGCAACGGACGACAGGACAATTTGTTATATATATATATATATATATATATGTATTCATTCGTTGTATATGTGAATTCATTATAGTTCTTCTTATAGAAGACACTCGCATAAAGTACGTATCGTGTTATTCAGTTGGAGACGCACGCACACACAGAAAGATACGATTCACAAATTTCTACGATATGAAGACATATAATCACATGAATAGGAATATAAATCTTATACTCTTGTGCAACATATGAATATTATCAAGAATATGAAATTTCAAAAATGAAATATGAAGAAGTAACAATGCAAAATCAATCATTATAGATGAATTTGAGTTCTTCTTTAGTTTTGTCATATAAAAATTTTCTATGTAAATTTATGGCAATTAATCTATCGTTTTTCTTATTATCATGCATTTTTTCTGATATTCATCGATGATGAGGAAAAGAGCATGCTACGGACTAGAAAACAATCATGCTTGATTCCTTTTTTTAGTTTATCTACTCATCGTTTATTTATGCCTTCTGAACTCGGGTGAATACTCATACACATGTGAAATATGAATCGTTGCGTTGAGAACATTTACTATGCATGCATCCATTAATTGAACAAAAAAAAAAATTCAAAATAACTTGAAACAAATTATGCATTAGTTTTTATGATTAGTGCATACACAAACAGAATATGAAGATGAAGATGAAGAAGAAGAAGAAGAAGAAGAAGAAGAAAAGAAACAGGGAAGAGAACTTTTCTTCTACTATTCATTATAATGTGGATGTATCTAAATCATTCTCTTTTTGTTTCGTGTGAGAGTCATAGCTATGGATCATTTTGCTTTACTCGACAATGTTTCTATCGTCTTGTTTTTTATTCACAGACGATTGAGGTATATACTATATATACTACTTTCCTCGTGCTCATTTCTACTCTCAATGAATCTAAGATACATTAGTCGTCATTTCGCTAGGCAACAATAGCACAGTAGTGTCTGTGTCATTATTCTTTTATCCTCCTGCTGAATGGTTCCTATGTACGGGTGATTGCAAATTACTTGAGCACAACACAATAAATGAAATAGTATTGTAGTTTTTACACTCATCTTTAATAACTAATAGATTTTTGTCTTTCTTTCATCAATCAGATCATAGATATTGCCGTAGAAAATCTAGACAAAATCTTCTTTTTCTCCTTTCTTTGTTATTTTTTCTTCTATGTAGCTTTTCAATTTTATTAGAATATTTCTTCTTCCTGACGCGCCCATTGTCGATCGAATGTGATAGAAACAAGTAGAAAATGAACGGATAATGGTGATTCCATACCTCCGGGAGAGCTATCAAACCATTTTATTGAGTAACTGACAACATTATTTTGATCTTCATTGAACTATCCTTTTTCTATATCCTTTAGATATATAAGTATTTAAAAAAAACTACAGAAACAATAGCAAGCAAAAAAGAAAGAAAACGAACAAAAAAGATTTTCTCTTTCCTTGTACTCGCGACTAGGTTTTACTGTAAACATTTTCAATATAGTGATCATGACAGTAGAAGGAGAAGAAAGAAGAGAGAATTTATGCTGCTACCCTTTGATATTGCCCGTTCAGTCATATTACATGAAAATATGCTATGCAGTTTAAAAAGAAAAACAAGAAAATCTGATATTCTATTGACATGTTTTATTTGCATATTCTTCTAGGTTGTTTCGATATAATAATAGATGTTGAATAGGATATATTTTTTTCTTTTTCCGATGTGTTTTCGTGCATATTGAGATATGAATAGAATGACAGCTAGTTGTGAGTACTACAATTAAAAGTATCTAATCGGGATAGAATAGCACATCTACTTTATATTTCTTTTTTCTTAGCTCTAGGGTACATTCTTACGCATGAATGAATGTAGGTGGAAAAAAAGACTATGAATATTGAAATCGTCATTCCTTGTTGTCTTCATGGCGGATGATGATGGTAATAGTTTCGCGCGCTCTGTTCCTTTTTTCTTTTTTCTTTTTTCCATCTCTTTTCTTCTTCTTATTCTTCTTCTTCTTATCTGTCAGAACAATACCAGTAGGCTTACATAGACATCATTACTATGAAGAGAGAGAGAGAGAGAGAAAGAGAGTAAAAAGATCATTATACGATGTGCGCTTTCATCCACAACTACATGATTACAAGATTTTACCGACTCGCACGACTACGCATAATAATAATAACTACGTATAAAATAATATCAAGAAACTATCTTTTGTCATAATTCTTCTATTTGTAGTTTAGATCTAGTGTTAGTTTATTTTATTTAGCATTGTTCTTCTTCAAATTATATAAGTAATAAATGCGATGCTATCATGCTCACAATACATTATGATCTATATATTGGCATTGGTATTGGTGCTGTATCAGTTATTATCATAGTTCTTATTGCAACAATCATTTTTTGTAAATGTTGCGTGCCTTCGTCAAGTCATCGTTATTTCGGTCGATCTGTTAGTCACTATGCGGCTATTAATAATATCGATGCGAAAACATATTTCAAACCTCCACAACATCTCGTGAGTAATTCTAAGATTATCTATCTGTTTATCAATCATAAAGGGCTAAGTTTTCGACTATGCTTAATTTTAATCAGACAAGTAAAACACAAAAAAAGAGTTAGCAAAAATTTATATACGGAAATCCAAAAATTTCTTCTCTATATTAAAAAGATAAAAATCATTTGGAAATTAATTGGTTTCGTCTAAAAATAGATCTAATATCGTTCATATGATTCTTTAGATTTATGCGCCTATTGTTCATCGTATTCCACAACCACCAGTTATTACCCAAGAAATTTCTTCAACTCAATCAGGTCGAACATCAGTTGCATCAGGTGGTCGCCTATCAATTTTATCAGAAAAATTATCTCGTCTATCAATAAGTTCAAATCAATCGTGTCGTCCATCTGTAGCATCAGATAGTGTACTTTTACAAAAGAAATGTGACAATGGTCGCCTTTCACATTCTTACGATGATTCTAATACAGAAGCGATTACAGCACATTATTTAGGCCGACGAACATCTAAAGCACCACGTTTGTCAATAGCTGCCGTTGAGACACAAGCCGTCGGCCATAGTTCAACAACAGGTGGAGCTAATTCAAAAAACATTCGATTTCAATTATTTCCTCGTACATCAGATGTTGTGGAACAATCGATTTCATGTGTTGATTCATCATCCACGACGGCATCACAACCGACGTCACAGCTATCATCATCACCACCACCACCACAGTCAGCAACAACAATAACAGCAGTAACAACAGCAGCAAATATTACTGAAGAACAAGTATCATCAACGAAATGGCAATTAACAAAAGCAAATTCATCACAAGCTGGAAATACAGGTCGTCGTCAATCATTACTTCGATCGCCGTCATCTAAGTATGCCATACCGAAATTTCCTATCGTTGGAAAACAATTAGGCAATGCTGCACGAGGTTCTACTACGTTACCAGAGCAAGGACTCCTCTCACCTCCTGCTCTTCCCCAAACATCATCTCTTTTTATTCCTAATAAGACATTACGTGGTGCATTAGGTGCCATTATGCCTGATCTATACTTTGTTGGTGCGGGATGTGGTAGAAATAGTGCTTGTAGCACTATGGGTGCCAATATTGGCACTGCATTTAATGAACGAACAAGTGAAGAATTATCCACTGTAGATGAAAGCGTGCATCGATTACATATTCGAATTATGTATGATGATCATCGAAATGATCTCATTGTGAATTTGATTGAAGGTAAACATATATACATATATTGAAAATAAATAGAGTGAATCATGTTATTATTATTTTTCCTCCTAGCTCAATGTTTACCATTTGAACGTGTAGAATATGCTAATCCTTATGTAAAAATTCATCTTCGACCTCCAGTTGATCAAAAATTACGACAAACATCCGTAAAACCGCAAACAATAAATCCTGTTTGGAATGAATATTTTAAATTCGGTGTTGCCAATGAAACATTATATAGAACAACAAAAACTTTATATTTTTATATCTATAGTTATGCTCATTCAAGTCGACCTGAATGTGTTGGTGAAACACAAATACGTTTAACACCACAGACGATTCATGGTCGAGATCTATGGTGTACTATTAATAAACAACGAGCAGTAAGAAAAAAGCAACAACTTATGTTTGTTTCTTTTGTTTTCTTATCAAAGTGATGCTTGTTCGCAAAACTAATTTCATAGAAACATTTATTATATATCTGGATAAAATTCTATTTGTGTAACATCAATCATGTTTCGATAATTTATTTTTCTCTGTCCTAGGAAGATGAATATCTCGGCGAATTATTAGTGTCATTAACATATTTAGCACAAGCTGAACGGCTTAACGTTGGAATAATTGAAGCACGTAATTTGAAAGCTCTTTCAATGCATCTTGAAGCTGGTTGGCTATAGACTTTTTCTTTCTTATTATGTATAATTATTTACTTCGTTTAATTTTCTTAGATCCAGTGGTTCGTTTAACATTACAATTAGGTCAAACTGATAAAGTGAAGAGGAAGAAAACAAGTGTCAAACGTAATACATTAAGCCCAAAGTGGAATGAAGAACTGTCTTTTAACATTCCTGGAGTTTCATTAGCTGAATCATATCTAGAAATAGGGGTTTATCATCATGATCTTATTGCACCAGATGAACCATTAGGATTTTTACGTTTTGAAAATACAGCACCCATTAGTAATGCTAATATTGCACAACATAGTGAAATAATTCATTGGGCTGAAGTTATCAATGGTGGACAACGAGCTGCTTGTTGGCATCTATTAAGAAAAGCTGCAAGAATCGTGCCACCACCACCATCGTCAACGCCATCATCAATAGTGCCTTCTCCTAGTCATACTAATACTAATACTTACAATACTAAAAGCACACAGTCATCATTACAATCTAAAAATGTTGCAAATACCACTAAATAAATCAACTTATGAATGCTTTCATACGAATATGAAATCTAATTTTCTTTCCTGTCAAGTAAATATCTTACGAAACATAAACCATGACTGGTGTTCTATTGTACAAGTTAATATTTTTTGCTTAATGTTGTATTTGTATTTTTGTCATTGAAAATTCTCGGTGTAATCTAAATATATGAAGATTTTTCTTTTAGAAACTCATGATTTTATTGGATATTTATTTTAAACTACTTGATAATCTATTGAAAAATCATAAAATTTCTAGTAAAATACTATTAGTGGTAGTGAGAAAATTCGAAAATAATAAATCTATTTTTTAGTATCTTTCACAGAATATAAACGAATTAACGTGTCTATGTCACAATCGATTTTGTTTAATCGAGCTCGTTAGATCATGCTTAGCTGAGAATGAGTTATAGAGAGACGAATGTTAAGAATTTTGATGCAAAACCCCGCCAGCTATAATGTTCTTTTCCAAGAAAGAAAAGGCCTAAAAGTCAAAAGCTATCAAGCAATGATCTTGTTTTAAGTTGATTGCTTCTGAATCGACTCGTCTGATTGTGTTGAAACCAAGGGGAAAGTGCTGGCTCCAAGCACTTACTACAAGGTACCGAAGGTGTAGAACAGGTGCTAGAGATCTTGAAACATGCAAAAGATGTTATTAGGTGTGGAAAAGGAACAGTAGCATAAAGGAGTGGTGTACGACAGGACGGGAAAATTTTCTGTTAAACTGATTGTTTTCCTTCAATCTTGGTGAATACACTGATTGCACAATCAAAAAAGAGGTGTGCAAAATTAGGAACCTGACTTCCCAGCAAATCTGTACCTAATTTTATGGTGTGCTGGAGAAATATCGAAAGGAAAAATAAAAAACAATGATGCTTCAAGTATATGGCGATTGTAACCACATATACTTCATTGTTTTTTCTTATAATTTTACTAGTGTAGAATTTTAGTCAGTATTGATAGGAATGACTAACTATCGATACAAGTAAAATAAAGTAACAACAACTAATAAAGATTGGATATGCACTATTAATTATTGTGCAGCTAAAGTGCATACTGATTCAAATAATCGATTGATGAAAACTGTTTGCAATCATAGTCATCTTCCAGGAAAAGAAAAGCTTGAGGTTCGTGAAGTTCGTGAAAAAATGACATATTTAAAAATACTTTTCTCACCCTTAACATTTCAGCTTAATTTCATACAAATAACATACATTATATTATTTACAATTCTCTAAAACATTAACTGACAATGTTTCATGTCAATATAATTTTTTCGACATTTTTCCTCTTCCTTCTTTCGACATTTCTACTTTCGACATTATGACAGCCAACCATAATAATGATGATGATATTAAAAAATATTGTCGAAAATTAATGGCGCTTCCTTTAATACCAGAAGTAATTATCGAAGATACTTATGATGAATTAATCGCTACAATGCCACCAACATTAAAGGACACATTAAAGGATTTATTACAATATTTTCAGGAACAATGACTCAACAAAGTTCCTATTTCTCAATGGTGTGTACATGGTCTCAACATCAGAACCAATAATAATGCTGAAGGTGATCTTTTTCTTGTATTTAACTCAGAAATTTATCTTCTTATGCTTCATTTAGCATTTCATAGTCGCTTCAATCGTCGAGTACAAATTAACCATCCAAATATATGGTCATTTATTAAACTTCTTCAAGGAGAAGAAAACCGTTTTCATCATACGTATGTTCAATTCATGGCTGACTTAGGAACACGATCAAAACAAGCTAAAACCATTGCTATTCAACGCCGTATGGATAAACTCGGAGAAAGATATTATGATGGAGCAATAAATGCTATGGAATATTTAGATGGTTTATCATTTGTAGTTGCTAAAGGGAAAAAATAACTTTTTAATTTTCTTTAATTTTTTTCTCACTGTTAAGATTTCAACTTAATTTTATGTAATAAAACATGCACTAGATTATTTACAATTCTCTAAAATATTAACCGACAATGTCGTATGTCAATATTATTTTTTCGACATTTTTCCTTTCGATATTATGACGGCCAACCAATTTTAATAGCTTGAGAATCATCATTGAATTCTGATTATTTTCCAAGAGTTCACTGTGTATTTTATGAAAACTCAATTTTTAACATCTGATGTACCCAAGGGGGAAAGGCGGATTTTAGGATTTTGAAAATTCCAAAATCCCAAATTGAAAAGCATTTTCCTCCTGTGAATGACGTAGTTTCGACCTGAAATTCTTTCCATATGTAGTTTTCATGAATCATAGAAGATCCTAAAAGTTTCAACTCGAACAAATGTTTTCTTCTTAAAACATTGAATTTTCAAAAAATTGAACTTTCTGACCGTGCCGTGAAATGAACATTTCTTGCGCATTCATTATCTTGAGAAGAAAACATCTGTTTGCGTTGAAAATTTTAGAATATTTTAAGGATCATGAGACTTACGCATAGAAAAAAATTCAGATAAAAATTCCATCATTCACGCTTCGGATTTTTGGGTTTTCAAAATCCAAAATTCGCCTTTTCCCCTATGGGAATACCCTTCAAGGATCAAAAACATGTTTTGTTCTGATTTTAGTGCAAGTAGTTATATTTCGATAAAGTTAAGTTCCCTAATCACAACTATCATCTTAGATTTTAAAATTCATTGGATACGAAGAAAGACCTGAAGCACTCTCCGGAAGACTTAAGAACAGCTATTGCCCCAAAGGTCCATGAATATTCGATTTATACTGTTTGAAAATAGATCCCTTCGATACAGAATGTTTTTGTCTATCAGGGTATATAAGAACGATTTAGATATTCGAATTTTGTTTTATCGTTAAATGCTAAATACCGGTCTGATTGTATCATGCTGTTAGAAATAATGCTATTCTCAATTTTATGAAGTGTAGCTTTTCGAGGTGTACCAGAAAGATTTTGTTACCGAATATGTAATTGAATGTACTCTTTCTAATAAAACTCGTTATAATATGAAGCGTTTTCGCTCCAATACTACTCCTGGAGCCGGATTTCTGTCATTTGTGATCGATATTCGATAGTTTCAAACAGATTATTTCCCATTTGACCGAATTTAAATATTATATTTGTTCTAACCACAAAATCTAATTCGATTTAATTATTTCTACAACTTTTGTTTTCGGTCAGATTTTCACCCCTGGTCAGCGTCATGGATAACGAATGAATAAACTTATTCCAAAAGTCATGTGGACAATGTTAAAAGTTTCCAAACTTTGCGAATGATGTTTGAGATTATATTGATCAATTAATAATTAATCAAATAGTTGTTTCGAATAAAATATTTTGTTTTCATATGATCCTGAAGTGGAGCAGATGTAAAATCTGAGCGAAAAAAAAAGTTGTATAAGTTATTAGATCCACTCAGATTTTGTACTTAAAACAAATATAATATTTATATTCAGTCGCATAGGAATTATTCTGTTTGAAACTATCAAGTATCAGTCAAGCAATGACAGAAAGTCGATTCCAACACTAGTATTGAAGCGAAAATGCTTTACATTACATCGAGTTTTAAGTTGAAAACTCTTTCATTAGAAAGAGCACATTTAATTACGTATCTGGTAAGAAAATTTTACGGGTACATCTCGAAAAGCTGCACTTCATAAAACTGAGAAAAGCAGTATTTATACCTGCATGACTCGATTGGGGTGGTATTTGGAATTTTCCAAGAGAAAAACGATTAAAGATCTAAGTCGTTCTTATATATTCTGCTAAAAAAATATTGTGCATCGAACGGACCTATTTTCAAACAGTATAAATCGAGTATTCATGGATCTTTAGGTCAGTAACTGTTTTTAAGGGCTCCGAGAGAGTGCTTCATATCTTTCTTATTATTCGATGAAATTCAAAACTGAGACAATACTTGTAATCAGAAAGCTTAGCTTTGTAGAAATATAAATATCTATATTAAAACCAGAACAAAAAAGTTTTTTCGACCCTTGAGGGGGACTCCAGGTGTTAAAAATTGATTTTTCATGAAATACACAATAAAATTGTGGAAAATAATCAGAGCTCAGTGTTAGTTCTTACACTAATAAAAGAAGGATCAAACTTTTTGGTATACCATGCGCAATTTGATATACGGTTACTTTCGAAGGATGTTTTTCTTTTTCTGTTGGCTTTTTATTCTGAAACAAATTTCATTCAGATTCTGTGAATAATTCAAGAGAAAATTCACCTCTACCATTGAAAATGAAAGTAGTTTTCCTGACGCATTTCCATACGGCTGAAGTAAATCTCGCTATAGAAAAGGTGCTGCAGGTGCTGAGGTGCTGTGGGTTCTAAATCTGCGCTTTCCCCATTGGTTGAAACGCTTCTAGAATCTATATAAGTAAAAGTTCTATTCAGCTAGAAATATTATGGATCTGACAAAAAAGATAATAATCAATATTTCAGGCTGTTAGACACTCGTCAATGACGACCAATGTTACATTGAACTTGTTATTGCTTCTGGAAATAATAAATATGTATCCTGGATAGAATATTCAGTCTATTTTTTATCTGCTCAAAAGTTGTTTATTAATTTTCTACAGTTTATAAATTTTTATATAGAAATTATTGTTGGATTTTCTAATATAGCCTAGAATAATGTTACCTGGAACTTCAACAGCCTAGTTGTATCCTAGACGTAATTCCTAACCGGAGGTACTTATACGTAATGATTAATCAAGTAGAAAATACTGAGTAAAAACATTACAGCTGTATGACCTATGGGTCTATGCTTTTCATTTATAGCCGGTAGTCAATATCTTAAATTATCAAATTAGAAGTTGCGTAGCCAAAAGGAATTTTCTCATTAGCACTTACAGTTCATTGCCTTTCAGAGTAATGCACATACATTTGGTGATTAGAAATCTTGTTTCTTTTCTCTAGTAAAGAATCTTGCCTGAAGTTCAAGATGATATGAATCTTGTCTGATTCATCAGAAAAATATGAATCTGGAATGAATTACAAGATATTTTAAATTTCTTGAAATTCAGACAAGAATCTTTTTTCTCTTCCTTTCAACGATTTTTATTATATCTTAAAGAAAAATATAGCTCGATGTCGTCTGTATATATACTTATAAATATACAGAAGTTTGAACATTGTATCTTTTTTCTTTCTAGATGACGCGGACGAACTATAACAGATATATTTTTTAAATAGACAGTTTTTTTCAAGTGTTTTTCGTTTAATTTTTTTTTTCTTAACTCTTCTTGTACGCGTTATGAGCTTATTGTATATTTCCTTGCACATGTAATGTACTTGTCTTGTATTTTTTTTTATTTGAAATTAAAATATAATACGACTGAAAGAAGGCAACCGTATAGATGTCTAAATGACATTCATTTGTATTAGAAGGATTTTGTCAAAATGACAAGAATTATAGAAAAGCAAGAATCTTGCCAGAATCGTAATAAAACAAGAATTATACCAGAAAAACAAGAAACAAGAATCATGCAAGAATCGCAAGAAAACAAGAATCATGTAAGAATTGCAAGAACACAAGAATCAGACAAAAATACAAGGATACAAGAATCAGACAAAAATACAAGAACACAAGAATCAGACAAAAATACAAGAACACAAGAATCTTGCCTGGTGTGACATTTCTTGGCTTACCAATCAAGATTCGGTCTACACGAATCTTGCCAGAAAGACAAGATCTGCTTTTTTAAGCAAGAATCTTGTACAGAAGGAATGAGAAAAGAATCTTGGCTGATGTTCAAGAAAAACAAGAATCTGAACAGATCGAAGTAAAGATCGTCGACTAGTGTGTTGTCATCAAGTCTATGATGACATAGGGTTTGTCAACTAACTTTTGACTAAGATATCGTTTTACTTTAACATACCATAACTACTGAGATTTGATTTCAATTTTTGTGTATCAATTCGATTTAGAGATTAAAGACTGTCATGTTAGTCTCTTATTGTTTTCGAAATAGAATTACGACGCTAGGATGCTACTTCTAAGTTACAGTTATAGTAAGAACAATACTTATTCATGTCACTTTTTGACGTTCAACATAAACATATCAGTACATTTTATTCATAAAATGATGTTCCAGGGCTTTCCAAGATATATTTTATAACCTACAGAAAGAATGGCAAACACAAACGAAAACTACTCTACGTGGGATATTTTGCTGCACTGATCATCGTTTGTTAGAAATCTTTTCGTAGGGTTATGTTTATAATCGATTTGTCATGTTAACACGAAAAGCAAAGTCAATTTTCAGTCGCTTCTAAATATCCTACTTCGAGTCTTATTTACAATTTCATTAGTTATTTAGGCAATAATGAGCATACAGTAAAACTGCCGACTGCCTGCGTTAGACGTTTGGGGATTTTTGTTTGCAAAAAATTTATCATAGATCAAGAGTTAAATGCGCTTTTAAATGATTTGTATCGAAATCTACAAAACACTCTTTTAGTTCAAGCTGTGCCAATATTTACAGAATTGTCTCACTGATACGTACATTTCCTTTTCCTTTCCTTTCCTTCTCATTCTATCTCTATTGGTCCTTCTTCTTTTTATCTATCGCTGCCTACGTAAGCGTGTATTTAATGTCAGATAGTTTTATTATGGTGACATAAAGTACTTTGATAAGCACCATTACTAAGCTGACTTGTCCAAAATTTTAACAGTTCGATAGTCGATCAAGTATCTTAAAAAAACTGAGCACACGAGTAAAAATAGGATTGAAATCGATATCGACACTGATATTTTTCTTCATATTTATTCATTAGTGTGCCGATATTGATGGCACGCTTCGATGATTCTCCTTCCTTCTCTTTCCATTGTTCTTATATAGCTCTTTCTTGTCTGTCTTCTATCTCTCTCCTATATATACGTGTGTTATGTATGAAGTTGTGACACGACTAGAGATGTCAGATGACACAATTCACCATCATGTCGACGGGCATAGGCGACATTCTCTAGTTTTGTCGTTACACTCTGGATATGTGAAGAAGCGAATAAACATCATTG
>OENM01000135.1:47257-106600 GCA_900239745.1 Rotaria magnacalcarata | reverse complement strand
CGGTCTATGATTCGAGTCACGTCTGAAAAAAATATAATTAAATATTCTATATTCTCAAGAGGTTTCTCTTATAAATTATATCTATCAAAGTATAATTCAACAATAATGAGTCAAAAAATAGTGTCAATCATCGACTAAACCAATAGAGAAAGAAAAATATTTAATTATTTTTTTTCAGACGTGACTCGAATCATAGACCGAAACCGAGTCAAGTACTCGGCAAATCGACTCGACTCGACTCGACCCAAGTCGAGTCGAGTCGAGTCGATTTGCCGAGTACTTGACTCGGTTTCGGTCTATGATTCGAGTCACGTCTGAAAAAAAATAATTAAATATTTTTCTTTCTCTATTGGTTTAGTCGATGATTGACACTATTTTTTGACTCATTATTGTTGAATTATACTTTGATAGATATAATTTATAAGAGAAACCTCTTGAGAATATAGAATATTTAATTATAATCTTTTGTTCCGATTCGGATAACACTTTTATTTATACATTCACGCTCTACTCTCGAGAATTTCTTTTTCCTGTAGTCTTGATATATCATTAGTATTGATATATGTGTAACACATACGTAAAAGCTAGCTCTCGATCGTGATTATATTACTTGATTTTATAATCAAATTCATTCATCTATCATTAATGCTGTCACATATATTTCATAATGAAAAAATTCTGCAGTTGAAAATCATTCATATATTATTATTGTATACAATAAACTATGTTCTCGCTCTTCTCTAAAAATAAAATAAAATCTCTCACATGTTATTAATGGCAGGACATCGATGTAACTTAAAAGACATTGATTTTCTTATGTTTTTTGTTTTGATTTATTTGTACGAGAATGTCATTCATTTAGAAATATGAGAATACGTGCGGAAAAGTTGAGTAGAGCATTCGACGTAGAAACAAGAACAAGCTTCATTTGAGACGAAAAGAATTAATTGATCTGATAAATTAACTTGGTTTTAATATATTAGATTATTATGAATACTAAAAGGTTTTCAAAGAAAGTCAATACGAATAGATTATTCTAATCATTCACATAATTTCACAATATTTTAGACTGAATCTATGTGACGTGAACAAATCTATTTATAAATATGATCATAAATGTTTTTAATTCCCAAACGAATCGTACTAGTGTAGTACACACGTGGTACAATTTATACAGTGTTTCGAATAAGATAAATCATTTTGTTATCTTACTATTGATTCATATTACTAGCTTTGAATTAATAACAGATGAAAATAATCGCGATCTGTAATGGATAAGTCTTGGAACGCTTCATTGAATAATTGAATTATTTCAATCCGATTACTCACATTATGTTGAATTTGACCAAAATAAAAGATTTTATTTGTGAATATTTGACTAGTAAAAGTCTATGTTCATGCATTATATATACTTAAATCAGGAATAAAACTTGGCGAGCAGCGCATTCTTAGTTGATCCAATAAAACTGACACTTAGTTAGAAAGAAAATATAAATGTAAAATTGCCAAGAATTTTTTTTATTGTTTTCATTAGAAAAATAAAAGATGGTTATACAATGAATTCATGATCGAATAGTATGTACGATTAGTGCTTGCATTCAAAAGAAAACACATTATTAATTTGCATTCGTTTTTTTTGAATCGCACTAATGAGTTTTTTTACGAGGATCAAATGATAATGAAATGGTTTCAAAACGGAGAAGCCTAGAAAGCAATCATTCAATTCAATAGAGGATTCAAATAGTGTACGGGTGCTTTCACGCAGGTCCGCCCAATTTTGCATCGACTTTCTGCTGGCACGATTTAACCCTGTTAGTTTTGTAGCCCGTCTCGAGTTGTGTAGAAAACAGTATTTTGTTTTTTACGAAATCATGCGCTAAGTCCTACAGGTAGGGTTCAAAATCCAATTTTCTAGAAATCCGATCCCTTAGATCAAACCATTTCGGCTTTTATAAACGTGATATGAAAATCTTAATTAGACCATTGGATAGAGCATAACAAGTTGTCCCTATGCAGTAATTTTCGGGTGCATACTTAAAAATTTCAAAGCACCAGCGTATTTGGAAAAATCAGAAAAATGCGATTCTTGCTAAAATTGAATACTCTAGAAACTCTATATGTGGACCTAAACACCATGATTTATTTGCAGCAAAATGAAGCTTAGCCAATGCTAGTTCGAAACAGTTGGATTAGATTTTCAGAATACATTCCTTAGTCCAGATATAGAACTAGCAACAAACAGGGATTTCTGAAAACCCTATGTTACACCTACATTTTTTCGAGAATTACACGTCGGAATTCATTCAAATTTTCTTATGGGTAGCCTTCCGTAAGTGCTACCTCTGCCAAGAATATTAGTTCCCCCATCCTGGAATTGCAAAAATTATGATGACTATAATTTCCTAAAATTCGCATACCCAGGTCGACTGATCCGATAGGAACCTGGAAATATCCTACAATCCGATACAATTCTATTGGATTCCGGGTCGAGGAATCGATGTCAGATCCTCACTGTCGGAATCCTATGAACTTCCGATGACATGCAACGGTTTTTCCTTGGAATTCATAGGAATTCGACACTGAGGATCTGACATCGATTCCTCGACCCGGAATCCAAAAATAATTCTGTACGATCTGACAGGATCCGATAAAATCCTATCGGATCCCAGTCGGATAGGATGGGTTCCGATAGGTGCCTAGTGTCGGATTGCTCGACCTGGGTAGTTTAACCTTAAGATTTTTCGGTTATGATTGTGAAAATAATCTTTTCAATGATGCATATACAATAAGTTATTATGCTGAATTCAAATACACTCATAGCCGTAGCTGATCAATAGAAGAGATCTCTAGTATAAAGAGAAACAAGTGAAAAGTCATAGGTAAGCATAGATGTTTTGGAGCAGTACGTGAGTTTTGTGAAACACGATTTGAAAGGAATGTTGAAGTATATAGGGTAGAAATTTGGACCCATCCCCCCCCCCACAGACCGTTACAGAGAAATTAATTAATCAGTTAATCGGTTTATTAATTATTAATTAATTATTAAATTTTTCTGTAACGGTCTGTGATGGTTTCTAGAGACTCAATACATCATAGTACAGAGTCTGTACTACAGACTGTGACATAGAAGCTCCACAGACCATTAGTGACCGTGATAGACGGATTCCAGAAAAGGAGTTTCATCGCGTTTCACATTTTAATCCCACAGGGATTACGCTAACAAGTTTTTTCAGTGTTTTTGAATATGTAATAATCTATAGTGAAGAAAAAGAAATTTTTGTTGCTGACGATGAGTGATGATAACGTTATTGATTATATTGGTGTCTAATACCAAGATGATTGACGATTAGGAATTGTCCAAGGTGTGGAAGCTAACTTGAAAGAACTACATGTGTCATTACTGCATCCACCCCGATTTCGAACTTCATTTCAGTTTCTTGCTTGACGATACGCCCTCAATGCTGAATTGGGAAGTGATATATGTTTGTTTGCTAACATCCCAAACTTGGTACACGCTACAGCTACACCATTGAAAAACCTCTATGCGATGAGATACAAAACCTTTTCGCTGAATATTGAATGAAATATTTTCCAATGTAAGCACCGATATTCCATATTTGGATCAGGATGTACAGCTATTACCAAGTTTCGCTATCTGATAGATGCAACGAAAAGGTAAACACTAGAGAAGAAGTAAATGTCCTCAAGAAATTATGCTTATGTACGATTTTTCACTTAGTTCTCTATATATTAGAAATCTCTTCTATCAATGAGCTGTAGCTATGAGTGTATTTGGATTCAGCTTAAGAATTTACCTTATAAGCATCAATAAAATAATGATTTTCAGAATCATAATCGAGAAATCTTAAGGTTTAACACTGCGAATTATAAGAAATTGTATTCATCATAACTTTTGTAATTCCATGATGGGGGAGCTAATATTCTAGGTACAGGTAATAACTACTGAGGACTACTTATAAAAAGAATTTGAATGAATTGAGGCGTGTAGTTCTCCAGAAAATGGAGGCCGAATACGAGGTTTTCAGAAATCCCTGGTTTTTGAAAGTTGGATATCTTAATTAAGGAAGGTATTCTGAAAATTTAATCCAACTATTTCGAACTAGCATTGCTTAAGCTTCATTTTGGTTCTAATAAATCATGGTTTCTATGTCCACATGTAGGTTTTCTAGCGTACTCAGTTTTAGCAAAAATCACATTTTTCTGGTTTTGCAAGTACGCTGGTGCTTCGAGATTCTTATGTACAGACCCGAAAATTGTTGCATACAGAGAACTTTTTATGCTCTATCCAATGGCCTGATTAGGATTTTCAAATCGTGTTCACAAAAATCGAAACTTGTTTGTTTAGGGGATCAGATTTCTAGAAAATCGGATTTTGAACCCTATCTGTAGGACTTAACGCATGACTTTGCTAAAAACATAAGATGGTTTCCTACACAACTCGACACGGGCTACAAAACTAGCCTGGTTAAATCTTGCCTGCAAAAGGTCGTGTACAAAGTGGGTGGACATGCGTGAAAGTATCCGTACCTGACATGATTCAGGTGAAAAAAATTCTTGCTGGACAATAGACCGAACAAATTTTTTTCAGGATAATATCTTAGGAAAATGTTTGAAAACTTTATATTTGATTTTGTTTGAGTAAAGACGAAAAACAGAAGCATTCAGAGGCTGCTATAAAAGTAAGGACTCTACAAGCAAACACGATAATGTACGTTGTATTTTGTAACCATGTGTACATTACCGCATGAACTTTGTTTTTATTGAAAGCGTCGCCTTTTTGCTTTCAGAAGAACAAAATGTAAGCTACTGAAAATGCAAATATCGTCAAAATAAATTGAAGTATTGCTAACACTATTGATTATGAAATTTTAAGCTTTTGATTGTAAAATCTGACACTGATTTCATCATTGAAACGTTTTTGTTAGCTAGGATCAAACGCCTCTCGACGTGAATACGATTTAACTCACTTTCGAGTCACTTCATGATCTCTTATAAAAAGCATTCACAGTCAAGTGCAAAGATTACTATTGAAAGCATGATCCTACTGCTCTTTCATGTGTAACATTCGTACTAGAAAATTAAAAAGATGAATTTTATTATTTGGCATTATATTATAAACATCAAATATAATCAGAGCAACCCAACAGTAGATTTGTGAAGAGGAAAAAAAAACACCCGATGAAATTTAATGATTGCCGACTGTTATTTTTTCGTGTTTGTCTTTACTTTACCATGACAAAAAAAGACGAGAAACAAAGAGTTAGTAAACGAAATATAACTTTTCTTAATGCTAAAGAGCAAACAAAAAAAAAACATTGCTCGATCATCATATGATCAATGCCATTTAAAAGCTTTAATGCGTCTCTTTTCTTTTGTTGATTCTCTGTTTATTATTTTTGTGTCTATATACAGCAAACATCGACACGCATAAATTTCGTTTTGCTATTAACCATTTCGTTTCTCGACACTCGACAAACTAAATAAAATGGCAGTAAGTGATTCGAAGAATAATGTAGATATGATAATTAATCTATACATCTATCTTCTTTTAAGTCAACCGAGGCCACACCTCGTTACCGAAATTTTTCAAATAATATGCCATCGTCAATGAATCCAAAAGTTCATGCATCAACATCACTAATCACCGTTGAAAAGGAGTCTGAACCGAATCCTGAAGATCAATGTTTTATGTGTCGTCAAGCAAATGTCTATGTTAAACCCATTGGTATGAATCAAGAACGTCGTGTAGCTCGTCGTCATCCACCACCATTATCACGTGCACAAATAGATGTATTAAGTCAAAAAAAGAATTTAACAAAACTAGAAGTAAGAAAATTATTACAATGTTATTTTCCAGAAATAAAACATGTGAAATATTTTCAACTACATAAATTTCATTCATGTTGCTATGATCCAAAACATTTGAATCTATGTAAAAATCATATAACTGCATTACAACATGAACGTGAACAAAATCCTGGTCATCATCACCATCATGATGACGACAATCTTCATAAAGATCATGAAAGAGATGGTGAAGCAAAAGATAGAGTTAGTTTTGTTCGGTAAGATTCTCATTAATTTTAATAATAAATACAAAAGCATCGATTAAACAAATAATTAGAATCAAGATTGAACCAACTAAAGGTATACCAACAAGATTTCTTGCGCCAGCAGCTCTACCAGAATCTCTTGCTGACATGCTTCTCAAACAAGTTTGATATCGAATTTTAAAAATTTTTCTTTTCTAATTGATTTTTTTGTCAAATTTAGGTTAATCGTTTAGAAAATAAAAAAGTACCACCATCGTTGACAAAAAATCGTACGATCTTACCTTATAATGTGAGACGAATAAATATGACTCATGGTAGGAATCTTATTACTTAATTCTTGTAAATCGTGATTCTATTTAGGCTCTGACGACGACGACGACGACGACGACGACGACGACGACGATGATGATGATGAGGAAGACGATACTGAAGATGATGGTGATTATAATGATAATCAAAGAACACAAGTTCAAGGTAAAATTATGGCAGATTCGAGTACAGAGTTTGGAAATAATAAACAAGAAAAACTAAAATTAGAGAGAAAAATACCAAATGGCGGCGATTTAGAAGTTCAAGATTTAGATGGATTGAATAGTTTATATATTAATCATCAACATCCAACAAATTTCAATGGCAAGGCACAACTTTTTTCGAAACCATTAAGAAAGAAAAAAAGAAAGGCAGGTACAAATAAAAATCAAAATCGTAAATCAAAATTAAAACATTGGGAATTATTAGCATTAGAACAAGCAAAACAAGAAACGTGTAACTGTCGTCATCATGTTGCGACTGTTGAAGATGATCATATCCATTATGATTGGTGTCGATGCAAAGATCATCAACATAAAGAAGTAATGGAAAGACGTAAATCAGTTGTAGCCACTCCAGTACAACCAACACCCCTACCACCGCCACCTCCAAAAGAGCCAGTAACACCTCCGGCACGAAAAAGACGTCCAAAACCTCGTAAAGTACATACGAAATCGGTTGGTATCAATGCAGCAGAACCTTCATCGACGGAAATCGCTCTAGCTTATGATCCATCGGCAGTCGATTATGATATGATACAAGAAGCAATCTATTATAGAACATCATCAGGAAGATTGGTAAAAACGTTTTTTTTATATGAATTTCAATACTAAATTTTAAAATTATTTAAATTTAGATCAAACCTCAAACAACGAATGCTTTCACCTATGAAGGTATACCTTCATCCATGATGATCAATAATCAAGACGCAATGCCCAATAAATCTGAAGTTTTATATATGACATCTGATGGTAAACTGCAACCATTCGAAAATGGTGGAAGAAATCAAAGAAATCGTATGTCTTGAAATTCATAGAATTTTATCTTAGTCTTTCTGTTTCTATCGACCTCTTGTTTTCAGCAAAGACCATTGTTCTATCGAAACCAGGTTCATTATATAATGGTCAAGCATCGATCGATGCTCAACACTCATCAACAAATAATGCAGCTTCAAATACTTTACCTGTATTAAAATTGCCTCCAATAATAAATTCTGCAACACAGCATGCGGATAACAACTATGGTAAAGGATATCAACCGACAGAATTTACTTTAGCTAAATTTTCTTCTGATAAAACTGTACGTTCTCCTGACGGTCAAGGAAGATTCAGAGCGACTGCAATGTCAACACAAAGAGTTTGATTCGATTATTGATTTATTTACATAGTTTGCAGTTTTCGCTTTATTTTATTTACTAGAGTACAAAACCGACTTTCACTAATCAGGATCCAACACCTGATTTTGGACGTGATTCAAGTACTGTTGCTAATCGTCGTTGGTTTGATCAACCGCTTGGTGATCAAGATTTACGTCCTGTAAAAGATGGCCAATATGGTTTAATTGCGGGCACATCAACGGATTCCTATCAAACAAAATCTGAATTCGCTGAAGCTAATCGTAATAATAATAATCTAAGATCAAACACATCAGTAAATACATGAATTAATTATTTTTTAAAGTCTACTTCCTTCTTTTTCTTTCTTTTAGAAAAATTCAGGCAATTGCACAATATCATAATTATAAAAATACGTGTTTGCTTTTTTTTCTAAAGTTATAAATAATAAACATGACTGAAATTTATTTTGTTTAGTTCTTTGAAAAAAAGAATGGACGACGTTTTGTAGTAGTTTTTAGAGATTCTATTGTTTGTATCTCTAACTTCTGTAGCTGATTATTAAAATTGTCGATTGAAAAAAATGTTTGAAAACATCATCTGTATCACATTCAAATATCTAATTTGATTAACGATAAAAAACTAATGACAAAAATGATATAATAAGTAAAATCAATAGTAAAAATTAGGACCATATTACTTTCGTTTTTAATTCATCCGGTAGAACCAATGAGAAAAACGTTTTAATCTTTTCTGTACTACATTCTAGCAAGTCTTATTTATACTCGATTAATTCTGAATAGATCAAGCGTCAGTGTTCTTAAATTACATAATGAAATCTGAGTAACATTCACATTCAAAAAAAAAATCCATAAACACATCAAGCAGTCACGTTAAAAAAATAGATAATATGCAAAGCATGGAGCTAGTTGTCACTTTATTTTCCATTGCTAGTGTTGCTAATCCGTGCAATCAAAAAAAAAGAGGGTATGTTAAATGTAAAAAAAAATATTCTACTCAGATAATTACACTTTGTATAGCACGCTTAGCAAACATTGCATGATAATGAATGGCCAACAAATTTCAAGTATGTGTGATTCAATATAAAGCTTTTCCAGCTAAAATATACATGAACAAAATTCTAAATGCTTGAAAGATATCACAAATAAAATGAACATGACATACAAATAATGATGTAGGATATAATTACATCAAAACTTAACAGATAAAGCAGAAAAAGATTTTCATTTTTAAGAAACTATTTGTCTTTTGAAATGTCACTGATCTACCCTAATTATAATAATAATAATAATTATAATAAAACGTCACTCATATATATTATAGTCAAGATCAACAAGATTTATAACTAATTTGAAAATAGAAATTAGTTTTCAGGGTTCCTGTATAAAAAAAAAAGAATTCCACATTCTTAATTCACTGATATTAATATTCTATTTGATTTATCAGATATACACGAAACCTAGCACTAATAAATTCATATGGTTTTCTTTCGATCCTGACTTTTTAATGTACAAAATCAGAAAATAGAATACTTGAACTATTGTTTGTAAGACAAAAATTTAGAAATGGTCTCTTGTTTACGATCATTTCAAAAAACAAATGGGCGTGTCATCCAGGACATTTTATTACTTCAGTTATGACAAATCGCTTGCAGTATTTATCTGCTTCTTTCGGCTAATATTTATCATAATCCTATTTCCATTTACTCATGAAAACTCCAGGAGAATTAATATAAAACTTGAGGCACTAATAAAAAGTTTTATACTAATATTAAATTCATTTTTCTAAAGGGGATGTAGACTAGATGGTTGCAAGTATTTAAGAACTTGATACTTTTTCATTATGAAAATAGGCTTTTTTTTACAATCAACGTGCCGACAATACTAGAGAAGAGCTATATAATTCCAATCTACGTACGCTTTCTAAATTATGAAGGAAAACACTTATTTATGCATGAACGCTTGTATATACTCTAGTTTTCATTCAATATTAGCTGAACTGTGTAGCTACTATTCCTAATTCTAATACGACACTTTTCTTGTAAGGACAATGAGAATGAGTTCGCAGTCATTTTATTTGACATAATTACGATCGTGTCTACTATTCAAAATGAACTTAGATAATTGACACAAATCTGGCTTTTATTTTGAAAAATGTGAAAGAAAAAGGCATGTTATATGATTTTCTCTTCAAATCGTTTATTTTCATTATCAATTCCTATCATTATTTCGTTATGAGCTTAAGTCATTTTTTTTTCTTATGCTATTGACGTATAAGAGTTTGAGACTGTGTCAAGTCTATGACAATATTTGCTTATTCTGCTATATTAATATTGGGATTGTTTGCCTAATTCCATTAGTAGTATTTGTTTAACAATTGCGCATGACTCAAATTTGGCTATGCAAGAAGCATTTTGTATTGAAAATTTTTTATGTACGGTCCAATGTGTCGGAAATCTGCTTGCTGAAACTTGAAGAAGTATAAAATCAAATGATGAACAACTTTTCATCATATCGATACTTCTCATTTACGATATTTCTATTTTGCAAGACAACAATAAATAAAAATCGATTCAATATTCTCTATATCAAATCACTATGTCGATAGTAGTTACTCACTTGTTTATGCATTGTCATGACTTTTATTAATGATGATTACAAGCAAGAAAACTACAATATACATTATTATTAATTAATGAAAGTCCAAGGATAGATAGAAAATTGTCGTGAGTGATTATTTGAACGCATTTCTGATCATTTTGCATTTTTTAATTTTAAATAAAAGTTATTCGGCAGAAAATTTTCAAGATATTTACTGAATTGAACCGTATAATAGATGTATATCTACATCTTAATTAATGTACTCGTTATAGAGTCGATTGCAATCTTTTTTTTTTAATTATATAACTCTTGTCTATTACAGAAGAAGAAAAAATGTCGTTTAAAAGACATGTAAATTCTGCATTGGACAAGATCATTGTGAAATCGTCAAAAAGAAAATGAATCTGTTTTTAATTGAAATTATAAATTTAAAATTCATTTGCAAAAATAAAATAGACAGTAGATTGTTGGTGTAAGGAAAAATTCATTTGATCTTGATGGATACTGTTGTCGACGTAAACTCTTATGGAAAACAAGGAAGACCATTGTTGAAGTGATTTCCTCGGCAAGCCATTAACTAATCGTTCTAAATTTCCGTTTATTTATCAATCACTATAGTTACATTCTAACCATAATATTTAAAAAAAAAGTATAATATATAATATTACAGTAAAATCAATTTTTTTAGTTCATAATAAATCCAGCATCAATTGGCATTCATTTAATTGTGCACAAATATAAAAATTTTTATTTGCTTACTAATGAATGAATCAAAGCACTATTTCAAAAGCAGCTGGTTTTTTCCTCAATCAATCAAAAATCTCCCAAGAGATTATCTATGCAATTTTCTTTTATTTATAGTATGGATAAAGATTTTTGCTCAAAATTTTTACAGATACAGCCGAAGATATGAGTGCACTGTGTAGCGCTAGTTCGTAGGACAAATCATAAGATGAAGAAGACGAAGAAGAGGAAGAAGAAAAAGAGAAACTTTAATAGCTCCTCCAGACAATTCTTTATTTTTGCTAGTATGCATTTTGAAAGATAAGTAAATTAATAGTTTTTACCGGATGCACCTGATTTCGTTTCCGATTATACGGAACTGAAATAGATTTTTTGTCTGTAAAAGATTTACGATCTCGTCAAAATTCCTATTTTACCTTTCGGTCTATTGTATTGCATTGTATTTATAGAATATGTTCCTTTTTTATTAGCATGCCTATAGAATTGATTTCATTCAATGGCTGCCATCCTGTGATGAATTCATTTGCTTATTGAGTATTTGTATGCTTGCCTTTTTCTCTCTCCTGAGAATCAATTTCTAAGTTTAATTATAGAAAAGGAAAAAATGAACCTAATAACCGTTAAAAGCAATGGAATTAACACATGTAAATAAATGACTTTTTTTCTTTGCCGTAAAATAGCTTCTTTTTCCTATGTTATCCAACTACTGTTTCTATACTTATTGATTCCGAAAGTGTATTAAGTGAATGTTCAATTAATAGAAAAAGCCACACGAAAACATATAGACTTGAAAGAAAAGAAAAATTTATAATTGAACCTTTTGTATATCTAATATGACGGGAATGTTTTTTGTTTTGACTTGAAAGAAAACATGACTCGGGAAGTTAAATCATATAATTGATAGATTTAATAATCGTTAAGTAAGGAGAGAAAAATATTTCATATGCTAAAATATTCACTCAATGCTTCGGCGTTGTCATTTAATAATTGATTTTTCTCCTTTCGTTTAACGGTTGCTATATACAAATAAGATAGTCAACAAAGCTTTCAAGTTTGCTCTTTAAATACTTTTCTCGATTTTTTTCACAGCGGACTAGTCAATTAATGACTATAGTCCGATAAAAAATTGTTTGTTCATCATGCCATAACTCTCCTTCTCTCTCATACTCATAAATGTTATTGATTTTGTTACACTTTCATAAAACCCAGTATCCATTAAAATCAACCAGCTATCAATTTGAGTCTATCTCATCTGTCACTTCACATAGAAATCTTAGATGTCTTGCATAAACCTCGTCTATGCACTTGTGTCTTAAGGCTTGCTCGTGTTAATATATCAAAGTGGTGCTCACTATTAGAATGCTCATGTATTTTAGCTCATTTTCTCCTACGTTCACAAAAGAACGACACCCGACATCAAGAATAGTTATTGGCATGATCTAGCTCTCCCTTTTTCTGCTACTTTCTTTTGTCGTTTTACAAAGTATTGAATTGTTGTCATACAAAAGAATAAAAGAAGAAGCAAAAAAAAAAAGAAAAAAAATCAAGAAAACGGAGATGATTCGACGTCGTATAGAGCGAACTTTTCTGCTTGCTTGTCTACTTACTAACAGTGTACTATAATGAAAAGCGACATTACTCTCTGTTGTGTGTCGTCATCATTTTCTTTTCCCCAAACGTTCTCTGTTTCCTTCGTATTCTATAGCCGCCATAGGCTGTCGTCTTTTGTCGTTCAACTGAGTATAGAAAGAAAAGAGAGACCTTCTATGGTAACTGTGCTTGCTTGTATTGGATCAGAGGCAAATGTTAAACGAGTCACAATTAACATCGTGCTTTCGCCGTGGTAGTTGTAGTTGTAAAGAATAGCCTAACTTTCAAGCGAGTCTCATTTGACACATATCGCCCTTAGTGTTGTTTAATGCAGCTAAAATCTTTTCTCTTTTTTCTCATGAGTGTATGATATTACAAGGTGAGTTAGATGCATCACATAATGAAGTATATGATTAATAACGTATAATTTGTTTCAATTTTTTTATTTATCTAGAAATTAGTGATTAGCGAACGAAATATACATCAATAGATAATGGCATCTCGTGATGCTTATCAAAATACGAATGATCCCTATCGTCAGCATGAAGATCATGACCAAACAGAACTTTATGAATACGATAATGAAAAACGTTCGAGTGCTGCACGCCTACGTAGTTTATTTGGTCCTAATCTATTACAAAAACCACCTAGAATATTGCGTGATGCACCGAATCTATTGAATTTATTACCTGCAAGTGTTGATCGAACATTGCTGTATGCAAAACTTTTTTATTTTTGGTATTTTGCTGCATTCGGATCACTTTTCCCTTTATTATCGATTTATTTTAAACAAATGGGAATGGGTCCATCATATTGTGGTATTCTCATGGGATTTCGGTAAATGAACATAGGCTATTTTATTTAACGGCTTGATTCTAATCATCATTCAAAGAGGGCACGAAAGAAACAAAGAAAGAATAGACAGAGTGTTATCGAATGGTTAAGTGCTAAGAGACGAAGAAGAAAATACAAAATACAGATAGGTTTTCTGTGTAATTATATCATCTCAATATCTCGTGACATTGAATAGCACTTGAAACATCCGCTTGTTTTATTTGAGATTGATTATGAAGCTCGGATAGTTTCTACGAAATCTTATCTGTTTTAACGTGTAAAAACAGAATGATTTCAATCAAAAAAATCGGTAACGAGAACAGTCTGCTGCGTGTGTCTTTCTCTTTTTGTTGTTCTTAACTATAAATTATAAAACAAAGTCTAATTTGTTTTTCTCATCTATTTAAAAGGCCATTTGTGGAATTCGTTTCGGCACCATTTTGGAGTGTTGTTTCAACCCGATTTCGACAAGCTAAGAATATTTTGTTAATGGCACTTTTATCTTGGATTGTTTTTACTCTTGCTATCGGCCTTATTAATCCGCCTCCACATTCATGTTGGCGAGACACGAATGCTACACATCAGTCTATTGAACGCGTAGGTCATAGAGCTAGTACAGTAAATCCAAATATAAAAATTCATACGAAACGTTCAGTAGTAACATTACCAATGGTTTCATCGAAAAATTCAAAACTAACAACAGATATAATTGATCAAGGAAAAACATACATTTCAAATCAAACAAATTTATTAAAACAAAATTTTTCAACTTCAACTATAACTCGACGTATTGCGACAACAAGAAGAATAAAAGCTATTAAAACAACAACAATAAAAACAACTCGATTATCTAATAAAAATAATGGGGATGATGAGGATGAGGATGAGGATGACAGTGAGGATGATGATGTTGAAGATAATCAAGAAGATAATGCTATAAATGAAAATCAAAAAACAACGACGCAATCTAATCAAAAACAGTCTGATACAAATAATGTTTTACATATAAATACACCAAAGAAAACAATTGGAAATCCAATATCAATAACAGTTACAAATCTTTCTCTTGTGAAGCCACTTGCTTCATCTGTATTATATGAACAAAAAGACGTGCGAAATGTATTTATGGTTTTTTTGCTTCTCATTATAATTGGAGAATTTTTTAGTGCACCAGCCATTACATTAGCTGTAAGTCGTTTTTTTTTTGTCTTGCATTCCAACTGAAATTTTCATAGAAAGACGTTTTTTTCTTCTTCCTATGATGTAGGATGCTTACACATTAACATGTTTAGCACAAGATACTGAACAATATGGTCGACAACGAATGTACGGAAGTTTAGGTTGGGGTTTAGCCATATTTATTGTTGCTACAATACTTGGTAAAAACAAGACTTGAAATAGAACAAAAAAAGTTCTTTTTTCCGCTAATTGAGTATTTATTTTTAATTAGATCAATCAAAATCTCTTACGTCTTATGCGTGTGGAACAAGTGGACCATTAGAAAAGAATTATACTGTTTGTTTTGCAGCCTTTACTGTTTGTATGATATTTGCCTTTATAACTGCTACACGTTTTCAATATTCCTATGATACAAATGAACAAGTGCCAATGAATATATTAAATAAAGATTTAAAAAGAACAGCATATCCGCCAATAATACCAAATAACAATGAACGAACCATACATAGTATTATCAATGATGAACAACAAATACACATTAATGTCAACGAAACACTATATACAATACCAGATTCTGCCAAATTAATGCAAATTGTACGATTATTTATGGCATTAAAAAATGGAACATTTCTTTTTATTACATGGTATTAAAAGAAATCAATTAAGAAAAAAATAATAAGGACTAATTTACTTTTCGTTTAAGGTGGATGGGCTGTGGTGTTGGTCTTGTATTTACTTTTCTCTTCTGGCATTTACAGGATCTTGGTGGATCACCAACACTTTTTGGTAATTATTTTAATCATTAACTATATTGAATCTACGTGCATTTAGATTTTTTTTTCTTCTTACAAGATAGATCCGGATTTATGCTAAGAACTATACTGATTAGTTTGTCTTTCAAGTGACATAATAATAGGAACAGAGAAAATTTTCATCACGCAATGTATACAGAAATAACATACGTAGAGAACTATTATATTGATAAAGTAACTTAGGCATGTTGTGCGTTGTTTGCATACTATAATTAGGAAGGTTTTTGTCACAACTATTTCAAAATGTGGGCTTTGTTTTCTTCTTCTATTGATTGAATTCTTATTGACAGTCAATTAATAAATCAGAGTAGCCAAAGAAATTCAATTTTATATTATTCTATTGATTGAATAAAATCATTTTGTTTTAAATTCTTAGGCGTGGCTTCAGTTATTAATCATATAAGTGAATTATTTGCTTATTTTTTCTTATATGAACTCATTCATCGTTTTGGTCATATTAAAATTCTTTATATGGGTTTATTAGGAAATTTTATTCGTTTTGTTTATATATCAATGATAACAAATCCATGGTGGGTGCTACCATTTGAATTTATTCAAGGTAAACGATAAATTATAATTTTATTTATAAAAAAAAAAGAAACAAAAAAACTCTATAGGATTAACTCATGCCGCTGTCTGGGCAACAGCTTGTTCATATTTGTCTCAAGCAGCACCAGAAGATTTACGTATATCTTGTCAAGGTGTTTTACAAGGTTTTCATTTTGGTTTTGGTAGAGGATGTGGAGCTTTATTTGGTGGATTTTTCGCGTCCTACTTTGGCACTGATATTACATTTCGTGCATATGGCATTTTATGTTTAATATTAATGCTTGTAATTATATATATGAATAATCGTTATCAACAACAAACCGAAACTGGCTATGGACCAAATTTAAATCTTGATGATCCACATCAATTTATGGGCAATTCACCTCATCTTGCTCCATATGGTGCGCCAGCAAATCCTAAATGGCAAACAAAATTTTCTTCGGGTAACCATTTTTTACGATTTATTCAAAATATATTAAATATTTATTTTTCAAAGGTTTGACAGTCGGTATTAAACAAGATCAACTGCATTCAATTCCGATAACTTCAGTAAGAAAAAAAAACAAATATTTTCTTTCTTTGCGTTTCAACGATTATTCTGAAAACTTTTTTTCTTCGTCTCATCTATAGTTTGACACTCAAACAACGCCAGGATCGTATTCCAGAGGTTATCATTATGGATATTAATTTAATCAAATACCTCGGTGTTCGCCATTTTCTTTCTTTTTGTTTTTTGATTTTATTTCTCTATGCATATTTAGATTCTTATTCTCATTTTTTAATCTGCTTATTCATAAGATACAAGTATCCATCTACCTTTAATGAATCTATTGTAATATTCTGATGCTCTTATTGTCTTTTTCTGTTTTGGCAAGTCCCAAAATTTTTTTTTTGATGTTCTTTTTTTTATCTAAATCTGGTTTAAACACATTGTACTGGTTGAGACAGAGACACTGATGTAAAAATATATGAGAGAAAAACGACCACGTTTACGCTTGATAAATATTAAAATTAATAACATTCTAGACAGTCAAATACGAATTTTCAAAAAGCACGAGTCATTGTGCGCAGTTCGTATATATGTTTGTAATAACTTGCAAAATATTTTTGCAAAACCAATGTATGTCATGCAAGTTATATGAACCATCAATCATTTTGAAGAGTAAACAAAGAGCAACGTATGATGTATAGGTGTATGTTTGATATTGTCATGCGTCAAAACATAATTTTCAATATTTTAGGCAAAAACGTGCTTGATCATACATGAATCAAATTCTTGTAAACATACGCATATAGTTAGTACTCCATATAGCATGTGTGACTCATATGTAACTGTTTAAATGTTATGTATGTGTTCATACACAGAACTTGAAACTGTGTAAAAATGCTGTATATCAGCACAAAAAGTTCGTAACAAAAATCACTACTATTACCGAAACAATACTCTATACAAAGTTTACCTTTTTCGTAATGTAGATTTTATGCGAAATATATACATATATTTATTTATTTATTCATTCTTCGTCGAAATACGATCAAAAGTCTATGTAATCTAGTTATATAAACTAAAAAGTATTATTGAATTTGTATGTATATATGTACGTACATCTCTCATAGTTATTCACCATCATCATATACTTACCTGTTGATTTTATTATTGATTTAAGTAGGCCATCGAAGACTGAAGAAATGTACCTTTTTAACCGATGTTTCTTCAAATTGTTCCTTGAATCAGACTATATTATCTATATATATTTGGTATTTTTAGTTATTCTAGAATTCATTTGTACTGAAACGTCTATATGTTTTTATTTTTAATAATGGAGTAGACCTATTCATGTAAATTTACATTTCATGAAATTTCAAACATAGTTTACTCTGCCGTGTATTATTAAGTAGAATGAAAAATATCACCTTGTATACGCGCATAGAACAGTGGGAGTTCAGTCATGTGCGTATATTTTTAGCTGTCGAATTCGCCTGAGTAGGGGGCGAAAACAAAGGTTTACTTACGCGTAAACAAGAGATAAATGAGACAAACTATCATTAGTTAATGTACAATAAATGGTTGCTTTTTCTTTTTCTTATGCATAGGATGCATGTTAAACCCTATCTATATAAAGAGTGAAAATAAATATAATTCGCATGCATAATCATTCTAGAATTTGGCTATTTTGAAATCATGCTGCGTGTTAAAAATTCATCATTATTTTTTTCCATCTTATGTTTATTCATAGTTATCGATGAAATACATCCACTTAGAGTCCGGTTACCAGGTCTAAAACTATCAGCAACATTCCATAAGACAGCTACATATTTTAAGAAAAACCTCCAGATTGGTGAAAACAAAGTAATTACTCTGCAGCAGCAACCAGATTTGAAAATTCCTTCACAATCGAACAACAATGAATTATAATGTACCGTGTTAAATATTTATCATAAACAGTTTAGCAAATGTAATGTTGCTTTTCATATAAATTATAATTAATGGATTGATGAAAAAAGTTAGTATAATATACTAGTGTTTATCAATAAAATCAATATTTGAAATTATCCATCCTAGTGTAAAGATAAAAAATTTCACTAACTATGTTAAATTATTGAAATATTCCCGAATATATCTATATTAATATATGTGGGTCAAAATAAACGATACATCGTCACGTATCGATTTGCTTTCTAAATATTTTGACCTTTGAACCTATTATTCTATACTATATTGCAAGTATTCGATTAGTGCACTGACCCCGTAAATTTGAGGCCTTTATTCTTATGTAAATTCATTGAGAAATATGCAAACGCGTCTTATGTAGTTATATAATGATGAAAAGAAAATCTGGTGTTTTTCTGAAATCCGTTCTTTTCTTAAAGGCATTTACTGTCTGTACATCGATTATATTTTACGTATTCATTCATTAGAGAGTGGCACTAGTGAAAGTAAAAATAACAAGAAATTAACTAGCAAATAACGAATATTAATTTTAATAAGTCTATACAGAAATATCTTTCTCTACTGACTCTTACTCTACAAATTTTCCAATTTGTAGAATACTAACTAATCTAACATGTATCGGCAGTATTAATATGAAATCAAATGATAGACAATATTTAATGAGAAACTAAATTATCTCAATTAATTTACTTTAAACTATTCATTAATTTAAAAAAAGAAACAATCTCCCAAAATGACATTTCATAATTACCCTTATAATTTTTTGATAAGTATGATCATATTTATTATGTCAATGGATCTTGTGAAAGCCTAATTACATGAGTAATCTGGCAATGAAGAGATTTGTTTTGTGTCGAACTAAATTTACTTTTCCCACGTGTAATCTTTAATACGCATATTATTTATCTATCGAACAAATATAAAATGAAACAATGTGATTCAAGTAAATTCAATGGTTAAATTTCTTTCGAAAAATGAAGTATGTGCTTGCTATAGCAATGCCTGTGTCATATAATCCTTTGTTGATGAAAGTAGCAAAATGCTTAAGAGCTTTTTATTACATGGATAAAAAAAATCCTATTTCAGTTGATTGGCTATCTAAGTGTATGAACTATATTCTATATACAGCTTGATCACGTTATTTTTGATGGTTTTTGCTCTGTTTGCTATATGTATACAAAATCTCGAGTATTTCTTATTCTAATATAGTTAGATCAAGCATCAGTTACTCTATCGAACCACATAGTTTTTATTTTATTTATTTTGCATCTCGTTAAAAAATTTGATAAATTCCGAGAAGAGCTGATAGAAAAATTTTTCACGTTCATATTTCGGTTCCACTAAACTCATTCGTCATGAAAATTGTTTTCTATCAAAGAGATCCATCATAATTCCTTGTGACAAGGATATTACACGAAACTGGCTGGAAATTGCGGAAAAAATTGAATTTTACTGTTCAAATTTGGTCCACTTTTGCGCTTACGAAAAACCAAATTTATAATACTTTTCGCAAAAAATTCATTTATAAGACTCGACGTAATTCTAATCAAAATTATATAAATCAATAGAGAAATTAACGCTCTATTCAGCTATATGTCAAAGAAAAACGTTTAGATGCATAAGCAAAAATATCATGGATTAAAAGTCAAAAGTCCACACATGGAAAAAGTTCCAGAACACATGTCTCAGAATAGTCGCCAAGACTATGCTAAAGATAAAGCATAAGTCCAATAAAAAAGTATATTGTTCGATAGAGAAAAGTACGGTCTATTATTCTATATAAAAATAGAAAGTTTCAGTATCGCAGTAAAACGCGGTGATCGAAAAAATCAGTTGAGAAATGGTCTAAAAAGTACCGAAAGAAAAAACTGATGATGACTGACTTTCTAAATGTGTCGAATTTTTGGACAGACTTTAAAGTTAACAACATAAAAATTAGATATATCGACAGAGTAATCGACGCTCTATCAAACTATATCAAAACGAAAAACTTCTGAGGTTTTATATAAAAACACCAAAGGGAACAAAACTATCAAAAATATAACGTGATCATGCTGTATATTCATACACTAGCGACATCTTCAACGGGACTCTATTTTTATTACATTTAAATCGAGCAATCAACTGTACGATGCCCTATTCGTCGTAGTTCTTTGTCAATTAAAAAAGCAAGAAGTATTGCAAAAGCAGCTAAAAATTAGTAGAAAATTTTATATTTTGATTTTAGATAATCAATCTGAGTCAAGTTTTGTTAATAACCGAAAATGTCTATTGGAGTACCAATTAAAATTTTACATGAAGCTGAGGGTCATGTTGTAACGATTGAATCAGTTACATCGGAAGTTTATCGCGGTAAACTAATTGAAGCAGAAGATAATATGAATTGTCAATTATCAAATGTAACTGTTACCTATCGTGATGGACGACAAGCACAATTAGAATATATCTATGTTCGTGGATCAAAAATTCGGTTTATGATCTTTCCTGATATGTTAAAGGTAAGAGTAACGCTTTTGTCAAAAATTGTGTAATTGATAATATTTCTTTTTTTTTGTCCTTTAAGAATGCACCAATGTTTAAAAACATGCGTGGTGTTAAAGGTGGTGCCGGCCGTGGCAAATCAGCTATTTTACGTGCTCAAATTGCTCGTGGACGAGGAGCTCGTGGTCGACCACCCATGAATTCATTTGTTGGACAACCCGGTGGCCGTGGTGGTGGACCACCAGGCAGTGATCGTGGTGGCATGGGTGGTGGCCGTGGTCGAGGTGATCGTTAAACATGGTTCGACCATAGTTAAGTCAGATCTAGCCGATTTTTTTTAAAGACGTTATTCAAGACGATCCTTTAAGTGTTGTTGTTGTTTGTCATTCCTCTATGTTTTTGCTCTGTGAAAAAAGAGAATAAAAAGTTATTTCCCAAGAACAAAAACAAACGATTGTCATAAGAAAACTAGATGAAATTATTCTTGGCAATATTAAATTTTATTATTCTCAGGTGATTTATTTCTATAAAAGCTAATTTTCTTAGAATTTCGTCTGCCTTGATGAATATATACAAGAGGAAAAAAAAATAAGAATATATTCATTTCTTGCAATTCAATTCTTTCTTTTATTAATAGAATTGCAGATTTGTATAGATTTTTATAATCATTTTTTTTCCAGAAAACATAATAATATATTCAATGCCATGTAGAGAACTCATCGCTTGTTTCTATAAACAAATCATAATAATACTTATATGAAATTGTTAGATTAGATTTGATGTAGAACTTCCATTGTATAATCTGCCTTCTGACAGACCACGTAGACTCCAAGGTCTTTTTTCGTCACTAATACACTTAAACAAGATGAAGAAAAAAGACACATCATTGCCGATTTTTAATACGATGATAATTCTCTACATGTCATTTGACATAAATTTATTCTTTTATTTTTCGTGTCTGGTTTTTATCAACTATAACTCTTAGATGAACTGTAGAATGTTTAACTATGATGTTTTTACGAGTAATATCAACATATAATTAGCTTGTAAAATGATTGATAGTATTCTTTAGAGTTTTATTTCATCGCTGATGATATAAGTTATTCTTATCAAAAAAAAACAATGAATAATATGATTGATGTTACATCTTCTCATCATTGTATTCAGAGGCCTAATTCAACATCGACGGCAGGAGGCATTTCATTAAGAAGTTTCACGTGCAGAGTACGTCATGCTATGTCCCCGTTAGTTACGTCTCTGTTTCTTTTGATAATTACAACATGTAAATTCATTTGTTGAATGCACGTAACAATTCATAAAAGAGAGCACTATTTTATCCGATGGAAAAAAAATGTCACACGTGGCTTTATTCATGAAATATAGTTATAAAAAATTGGTCATTTTAATTCTAGAAATTGAATAGACATTGTTAATCTCTTGAGTTGTCACAGAAAGTAATTATTTATGTTCGGAAAAGTGTTTTAGGGAAATTAGGTCCCGGACAGATACGTCCTATTGATATTTCATCATGAAAATAAATCTGAATATGAGGATAACGACCACGAATATCATTGACTAAATCCAAACCAGATAATATTTGTGCATCGGGCATTATATTATCATTAGTTTTGTTACGTGAAAATTCAATTCCTATACAAAAACTATTTGGGTTGCCTTTATCAGCAAGTATCGAAGTAGGTGAAACAACACCAGCATGCCAAGCTACATCGGTTTCACTTACCATTTGTGTAACTTTACCATCTTGTTCAACAACATAATGACTTGAAACTTTACTAGCTGGATTTAGAAACCATTCAATCGTTCCACCTCCCGCTGTTCCATGAAGAACAAGACCCTAGAAACAAAAGTTTTACTGCAAATAAAATTTGAATTCATGTTGAAATTTTACACGAATAGGTACTGGTCGACCAGTTTTATAATTAGGAGAGACTACTTTTTTTGCTTTGGAATAATCAACTTTCCAATTATCGTTTGCTACTTAAGAAAAAAATCGTATATAAAACACAAACTATTTGCAAGACAAAATTAATTTGCATTTCAATAAGCTATATTTGTACATATTGCAGAACACTTACATAAAATAGAAGAATTATTATTATCCTTCGTTATCGGTTTTGGTTGCGTGCTCATTATAGGAAGAAAGAATTTTGCTTTTGTTCTTTATTGAATGAATATATTTGCTTTGACTTTTTTTTTCTTGACTACGTGTGCATGATTGCTCACATAATACATTAACGTCAATGTATAGAATATCAAAATCGTCGAATACAATCTTAAAACAATATTTTTTTTGTATTTTTGCAAAAAAAAACCAAGTCAACAAACTGTAAGGAAACAATTTTTGTTTTTCAGATATCTGCGTAAAAAATTGCTCGCGTCGATTCCTTAGCCAATGCGACCTCTGTTTGTTCCTTCTCACTATTGGAGTTTTTCATTGAGTCATTTATCTTATCGTTCACCTCGTCTGGTTTTTATGAGAACAGCATGATTTCTGTTTTTTTTGTTCTCCATATATATATATATATATATATAAATATATATTTCTTTTCTTTTTTTTTTGTTCGTTGTTCTGAAGTGGTTATACTTATAGTAAACATCATGAAATAATTACTTTCAGATTGAAANAAACCTTATTTTTATAATCTATTATTTTATTCAATAAAACTTTTATAAATTTTTCTAAGCAAAAAAGCAAGCGAAATAAATCATGGTTATGCCACTGTCAAACTCGAAATTACGTATTCCAAAAGGCTTTCAAAGTCTTTTAGTTGGTCTATCGACTGAAATTCTTCGAAGTCAACCAAAAAACATTCATGAATTTGCTGCTGAATATTTTGAAAAATTAGTTCGCCGAAGTGGTAAGAAAAGATTTTTTCTTTGCGCGTGTTTCATAAACGCTAACGTTATAAATAATATCATTAAAAATTAAGGAGAAAAATAATTTTCTATTGCATGTTTTTCATGTCCTATATATTTAATATTCCTTTTTCTTTGACGACAACGATCTATCATACTGTTTATTTTTCTTAATAATTTTCTGAATAGAAAGCAAACTAGTGTTCTTGAAACGCATTAGTTTTGATTCGCGTGAATCAATCGCGTGAGAATTTTCATTGATGAAAATTTGTTTTTTTAACTACAGATTACACGCTAAGAAAAGGTCGGATGAAAAACATCGTCAATAATATTTTATATTGAAATGACTTCAGCGGAGTAGAAGTCCTCTGCTAAAATCGTATATAGAAGGTCATTCATTTGGAAAACTTCTCCTGATATCGAGAAATAGTAATAAATGGCGCTGATGATGTGTCGTTTTCGCCTTCGCCGGATGTATGCATGCATATGTTTGTCGTAAGTATCATCATAGCTAACATTATCGATTGATGTTGATCCTTCTCTCATTCTTTTTTTTTATCTCAATGACTTTATATGTCTGGTGTGTATCGGATTTCTAGTTTTATGACAGTTCGCCATCTGTTAACGTGCTATCATTGTTCGTGCGCATAGTGTGCTTGATTCATATGTGTATATATGATTGTCTATTGATAAAAATGGTAGTTAACGTATACAATCGAATCATTGTCGAAGACACATTAGAAGAGAAGAGACATATAATGCAGAATTATTTTGTTGTTTGTTTGCATTTGACTATCGGATGCAATTCGCTTTCCTTCCCTCCCAATCAATTATTCATATGACGAAAGAAATCCAGAAAAGAGAGCAACAAGTATGGATTTGTATAATTGTTCGAGTACAGATAATATGCATATGTTTAAAACTAAAACTGGCAGTCTCGTTTTGACTACTCTATTTTTCTACTCATGTCCATCTCTCCTCTCTCTCTCTCTCTTTATGTATGTATATGCTTATATATGAAGATTAGATCAGCATAGAAGAAAATAAGGCTGCGTAATGCCTCATGAGATTATAATGCACAGTGGATCAAAGTCATAGCCGAAACGAGCAAAAAAGAAACAGAAGGAAAGAAGCGAAAAGAAATTGGTGCCACTCAGCCCCAGGCATATATGGAACGTATTTTGAAATGAAGAGAAAAAAAGAAACTTTTATTACTATTTTCTTTTTCTCTCTCGACTCGACCAAGCATCCTCGACTTATGAATGCATAGCAAGCAACAGCTTGCGTGCTAAGGAAAAGTTCATCAATCTGATACACAAGAAATAATTTCTCTTGTTTGGTTATTCTTTTCTTTTTTTCTTGGCTATTAAATACAGAAAATAAGGGAAAGAGAGACCACAAGAAAGAAAGAAGAAAAAAAAGAGGAGAAGAAGAGTAAAAACAGCGTTAATGACAAAACACTCTTTTATTATAACTACGGCTGTTCTTGCATCTACGACTTATTCCATACGTCCACCAGCATCGACTAAGACGGTCTAGAAAGCAGAAAGAAAAAGAGTAAGGCGTCATCGACAAGAAAATGGGTGCATGTGCATCAAAAACAAAGAAAAACAAAGAAAAATACCTGAAGAATGATGTGATTGACACCGGTAATAATAATGATAATACTAATAACACCAAAAAAGATTCAATTATTGGACAAGCACAACAAGGGCAATCGCCATCAGCAAATATCGATCAATTCGCTAATGTACCATTTATTGATTCGGAAGAAAAATTAACTACAGCTACGTCACCGTCAGCAACATCTCCATCATTAACAGAACAAGCAATGCCGCTTAATCATGATAAAGACAACGATGAACGAACAACCGTCAAAACAAACTTTGAGACAAATGCCTCCTATTCAAATACTGAAACAATTGAAAAGCTTAAACAAGAAGTATATACATTTCTTCGTGAAAAAATATTTCCAATTAATGAAGAGAAACAAAAACTTATTGATTATATAAGCAAACGAATTACTGGACGTTCAACAGAGAGTACAACAGTAGATGAACAACTCAAGGAGTGTTTTGATGATATTGAACAAAATAAACATCCTGATAGTGATCAAAATAATAACATAAAAAGTCGTTTAATGAATGTTATAACTGTTTATGTAGCATCACAATCATCAGATAATTCTTTTTTAAAAGCACTTTACGATAAGCTGGGATCATCACTTGATCTCAATTCATTGAATGCTGAAACCAATGAACATGAAACTGTTAATGTAACAGTCACAAAAACAGTACGACAAGTTTTTGTTGATGCTTCGTCAACATTAACGCCAAATTCGAATCCGAATTCAACACGAACTACATCCGAAAATGTTATTAATCTATCAAATAATGAACATAACATTCCGACTGACTTACCTGATGATATACGACGTAAAGCAGAACAAGTATTGAATAGTTTTAATGATGTTACGCATGCAAAATAAAACAACAAATTCAATAGAACAATATTCTTTTATTTTAATTGCTTTTATGTGCTTAAAACTAGTATAATTATAATTATTATTATAACAATAACTATTCATCCTTCGTCTTTTTTTCCAAACACTTTTTCGTTGTTTGTCTTGCCAGTCGTTAGCTACGTATATGTGTATATGGGACGTGGATACCAATGAGGAAGTGTTATGACACTTTAAAGTAAAATAGGGAGCTTCTATTTATCTCAACGATCTATCAAGAAAACAAAAAAAAAAAATTAATAATAAAAAATATCACAGTTCAAAAAAAAAGACTTCACAAGTGTACTTTGTCGGTATTCTACTTCATAACATAAATTCTACACAGATTAGACATTAATAGAATAAGAAATAGCCACATGAGTTATTCTTTTAAGATAATTAGTTCTATGTTTTTGAACCTATAATAATACATTAATAGAATTTAATGTTAGATTTATGGGCACGTGTACACAATAAAAGTTCACTCGTGTTATAGATGAAGATGAAAGATTTGATATTATTCTTTGGTATGGTTTATGAATAGAAATCATTAGAAAAAAAAATCTTAATACTATTGAAAACAATATTTGCATGAAAGGAAATACTTTTGATTAATTCCGCTTTTGGTCGGTTTGTTTTATTGAAAAGAAAAAATTTTCATATTCAACCAATCAGTTCTAAAAATATAACACACTAGATACAACTTGAAAATAATTTATTCTTTCACAGAAGCAACAAACCGTTATATTTAAAAAAGATCCATTCTATGAATCGTTTAGATCAAGGACAAATGTATCCATCTGATCAACAAACAACTATTGAAGATCGCTACTACAACAGTCAAAATTTTGAAGTTTGTACTACTTTTTTTTGTTAATTAGATCATATATACCAAATTACCTAAACGTCACTTTAGCGCATAGAAAGAAACTGACTATTAACACTATTTTATATCACACTATCAACGAGTATAAAAGGTTCATATTCATAAGATAATCATTCAACAACAACAACAAAAAAAACGTACTGTATAATCTTAGTATCAACTTTGATAAGTAATTTCAAGCATCGATCGTTTCTCGAAAGTAATTATTTATGTGTTTGGTAGTACAAATAAAAGAAGTTCTTTTCTTACGAATAATTTTCTTAGATGTTCGTATTAGTGTGATGAAATTTATATTCACATGCTTAAATTTTATCTAACAGCTTTCTGTTGAAAAACATTTTAGTCTTTCTTGAGAGGGAGATGAATGAATCAGTAATTAAAATGTCATTTCTTATGATTCATTTACGATTACTTTCTCCAATGAAGAATAAGGATAATACATAGTTGGATTACTTTGTGTTTATTGGTATTCTTAGAAATATTGACAGTAAATTGATCCTTACTAATAAGGGAAAGGTTATCTTCTACAATTAGACTATCACTATGATATTCAAAATTTTATGACTATAAATATTGTATTTAACTTGTATTATACTCTCTAGAATGAGTATCCAATTAATGATCCTGAAGTATCTCATGCGGCAACGAAAATTCAAGCACAATTTCGGGGACATAAAGCAAGACGAAATCTGGAAAAAATAAAACAAGAAGTTTGTAGAAAATCTTGTTGTTTTCCCTCGTATAATAAATCAATTTTTATATTAGAGCCAGCAAATAAATGAAGACGACCAATATCAAGTAATTATTTTAGAAATTATATTTTTTAACTATAATAATTAGTATTATCATTTAGAAACCATTATCTTTACCTATTTCAGAATTAAAACAAGAGGAAAATAAGCAATACAAAGTAAATTTATCCAAGACACAGAGAGAAGATGACGAAGAAAAAAAACATGCATAATCTTTTGTTGTAGGGTTTCGAAGAGGAAGAGGTTTCGGAAGAAGAAAAACGTCAACTCGAACGTGCAGCTCTATCAATTCAAGTTTGTTTAGTTTTTCTTTTAACATGTTTTCAGTGCATAATTTTAACTTTCTAGGCGCAATTTCGTGGCTTTCAAGTTCGAAAAAGTCTTCGAGACACATCGGATAATACAAATGAACAAAACGACAGTTATTATAAACAACAACAACAGGTATTCTTCTATTAGAAAGTCATTTGTATTGATTGCAGAAGAAAAAAAGACTCATGAAAATAGACTGCTATGTTAAGATAATCTTTACTGAGTTAATTCTATTCTGAAAACACCATTTGTTTTCTTTATGATTATTGCTAACTCAATTGAAAACGAAAGGATAACTTATTTTTCCTTTCTTTTTTCTGTTTCCTCATTCTTACCAATAAGTATTCATTTAAGAAAAAATAAATAAATCATACTTTTATTTTTAGGAATATGACAATAATCATGACAAAACATCAACACTATCATCGAATCGTATTAGTGATCACCATGATCTTGGTGAAAATCTCCGATTACATCATGAGATTGAAGTTGGTAAGTATATATGCATGATTTTTCTATGTCTTATTCTTCTTCAACAGAAGAAATAATATTTTGTTGTTGTTGCTTTCTATTATTTTTTTACATTACCATGATAAATCACCGTATCTATACACATAAAGAAACAGTTCAGTACCGGGAGTCTGTGGGTTCTCTATTTCCCTGCTGTTGTTGTTGAAGAAGAAAAGTTTCATCTACGGATGATATATGGACAGGGAAACATTTCTCGCAACACAACAGCATAGCCTATCGATAGAAGAAAAGAAAAAAGACGTAGGATATCAGCAGGATGCAACTACAAGCAACGTTGTTTATACTCTTTGCATTCTATCGACAGGCCGACAGATAGATAGACAAAAAGGAAAAAAGGAATTGCTTCTTAAGAAAATCATAGCAATATACTGGTGCATACATCTGTTCATACTTCATTGATAAGGTTTTGTTAAGGTAAGAGAATATTTAGTCTTCGTCTATCCTGATAATATTAAAGAAACTAATAAACGACTTCATTATGATGAGAATCGATTACTTTTAATTGAATATTTTTTATTTCATAATAAAAATAAATAAATAAACAATAGTAGTAATTATTATTATTATTATTATCACTATCTAGATGAGAAAAATCACTTTGATATATTGTTACGTTTTTTGATCTTTTCTTTCCGATGATTATTACTATAATTCTTACGTAGTAGTATATATTATTCTCATTTGATCATCGATAATATACCTTCTCTTCTGCTTAATTATTTCGAGAATGCACACAAGTTTCGTATTACGCTAATCTTTTGTCATCGAGGCGATTACATGTGATGCAGAAATGCTTTCATTCGTTCCAGTTATATTGAGGCATCATCGTTAGCTACACTAGGAAAATCATAGGACAAGCAAAAGAAAAAGACGACGCTATACAGTTCTGGATTCGTATAATTATCTATGAAAGAAACAGTCTTCAGTTTTGATCATTGACGTTATTGTATAGTGTGTTAAAACACTATACTATCTGACATTAGCTTTGTTGTTGAAGAAAATGTGTCTTTGATGCACTAGATATCGTTGGCATTTGACAGTGTTTGTACGTAGAATCGCTCTGGTTGATAATAGATCAGATGAATTCTATCAATTTATCTCAGATAGAAAGTCTTCGAGAGGTTAGAAATGACGTCGTGCCAACTCAAATTATATGCCTATAAGTCGAAGTAGAAAGGTCACTATCTATAGAAAAGCAAAAAATTAATCAACCGCAATCATCAGGAAAAAACACAAAACAATTCTATGGCAAACATCTAAGGATAAAGGCAAAGAAATAAGTATTAACAGAAATAGTAAATGTTATTGATTATCAACAAATATGAATAGTTGCTTTATCTCAGATTTATTATCTTATTTAAATAATTATTTTAGAGAAAAGCAACGATATTGATCAGCCACATATTGAACGTGAGCCAACATCATCAAGTCAAGATTTTGAACGACACCAAGGAATATTACACGATTCAAATTTTAATCGAGAACAACAAGGAGATAGTTTCAACGACGACGACGATATGAGTGATCCAAATCTTGATAAAGCGGCTACACGTATTCAAGCTTCATATCGAGGTTATAAAATCCGAAAAGAATTAGGTTCCCCAACTGGTGGTCATCCAAATATGGGTCATGATCAACAAAATCCATCATCAACATCTCCAGAAACACATAAAGAATATGATAATGCTCTCAATAAAAATAGTATGTCTCGTTTATTTATATGAAATTTTATATTCTTGATTTAGTTTTATCACCATCGGCCGAAGACAATAAAGTACCAGAAGAACATGAAGAGGAAGAAGATAATGCAGCTGCTGTTAAAATTCAAGTAATAGAAAGAAGCAACAAAAAAAACAAACTAATCATCACAAATATTTACATATCATTTGTTTTTGTTTTTCACTAGGCTGCTTATCGTGGTTATCGAGCTAGAAAAGATTTGGAAAAATAAAAGTATTGTATTGATATGCGTCTAAATAATGAAATGGATTCCACACATTACAAAATAAAAACTAAAGTTCACTTTAATTTTATCGTTTATTTTCGTTTGTTTTCTTTTTCTAGTCTTAAAAACATGATCTATTATGTTATAAGATTGCGCATGTGTTTTGTCTTTAATTTCACAACAAATCTTGCTTTAGTATATGTATGTGTCATATTTGTGCGTTTCACTTGTGCTTCCTCATTTTTACTTCTTACATTCTTGTTCTTTTTTTTCTGTCTTTTACAGTTCACAAGTGTTTCACGCGGACATAATTTTAAATATTAAACTTAAAATAAGTTCTTAAATGAATCTAGAGACTAACAGCAAGTTAAATTAAATCAATTAATATTACAATTAAATAAACAAAAGGAATGACTCTGGTGACAGACGGAAACAGTCGACTTTTCATCCATTCATCCGTTTAATTATCAACACAAGTTGCCGAGACGTTAGAGATGGATGTATAGTAAATTACACTAATATTTTGCTCCAGATCTTTATAAATTATATGAAAATGATCATTCATCTGTATTTTTTGAGTGACTCTCATGACGAAATGTTCCCAATGGTTCAGTCATTCTTCCTTTAGAAATGCTGCCATACAGTTAACATCAATAGGAAAAACGGTTTTAGTTATTAATATAATTTCTAGGTCCTTTTTGATTGCTTCACTGATGATCACTTTACTTTTTTCCTTCATTCGGTACATAGAATCTGTTGGGAGAGAGAGAGAGCGAGAGAGAGGAACAAATGATCAAAATTTTTATTGAAATTTCGGTAACCTCATGTATATCAGTAAAGTAACGTCTCAAAGAAATATTCGGTTATCTCAACTTTTGGTCGAAAAATATCGAAAGGAAAACTGTAGAAATATGGAGTAAAGCGCCACCTGCGCTGAAATTTTTATTTTTCGACATTTTTCCTTTCGACTAAAGTTGAGAGAACCGAAATATTCTTCTCTAGAAATACAAAGCACAACAAAAGATTTTTTTAACATGTAAATAGTTTAGCGATCGGATAATCGTCGCTGCTCAAAATTTGTTCGTATTCCTAGTGATTATAAGATCTGTTTATTTAGTAAGTTTCAGATTACAATTTGATTATCTTGATTCACGGAGATTCCTTGTTCATAAATTAAAATTAAGTGAAACGTACATTACACAAAGTAAAATCATATGGAATTACAAGTATGATCCAAGACACTGATTGCATTTTTTTAGATAACTATATTACTTACAAAACACCGACATCTATTTATTTTAATCTGATCTACGTCATAAACGTATAATGCTACCTAGTTAAATTGTCCTAGATTATGAGATATATTTTCGTATTGTTTCTTTTCATATGCTAGATTGCAAGATGATCGTTTGTGCTGACTGGCTGACTGCCATTCATAAGCCATTGACGATCAAGTTTTTGCTTGCAGTATTTGACAAAACACTAATTAATACGCTAAATATTTACATTTTGCTATACATCAATCTTCAACACACATATATATATATCGAGTACGTCGCTTTGATTTGCTTGTATCTCTAGGCAACAAATTTTCAAGCATTAAATAGGAATATATCTCGATAAAAGGGTGAAAGATCCATGGTTTATCCAACACCTGTTACATATGGTTTGAACATTCATAATAAATCATCAACACAGATGGTAAGCATATAGGTGATGATGGATTGACCATGGACAAAGTTGTTTACACGTGATTCATACAAATAAATAGTCACTAGACTTTACTTTTACTATCAAGGATCCGTCTATTCATTTACGGCATTTATAATAAAACATATCAAGTGTCTTTGTTTGCTTAAAGGCTATAAAAGTATCTTCACTCTTCGGAAAGGACGATTTATTAATATTTCAGTAGATTTATTATCTAGATATTCTAAACTATCTATTTCAAAAACAATAATATAGCGTTTTCTTTACTTGATAAAAAAAGTCAAGATAATGGGCAATGAAATCTGATCAATTTATTATATAAAAAAATAAGTATTTTTTTCTTATTATGATCTTGGCATGTAGAAATAAATGGTTCATTTGTCTAGGAGAAGTTGAACTCTATAAAGTTTAATCAAATCAATATAACCATCTTGACGAACGAAGTTGATCGCACACAGTAGCTCTATGTAGTTTTTATCGATGACGTTGTATATATCATAGCGGAGATAAAAAAAATACTGTTAACAAGATATAATTCAGAATGATGGAAAATTAATAGTCGTCATACATATTGATTAGAGCTGATGATATCATTGACAAGTACGTCGAGGTGTCAGTTGGAAAAGAACATGGAATCTAAACATTATCATCTCTTCAGATATTTATGGGTATTGGAGAAAAGAATCCTTCTGTAAAGGTGATGTTGACAGAGGAATGTGTGGAATGTATGATTTTGTTAGGTATGCCTTGGTGTTTTTTTCCTTGTTAATATAATATATTATGATCCTACTCATATACGTAATTAATTGTTGTGACCAAACTTCAGTTTTATCAAAGACGTATCGGACGAAAATATCTTCAGGCAATCAAGTTAATTAGTGCACAGAAATTAGACTAAATGTATTGTTATTGTAGGCAAAGATTTGAATCGATCAGGATATTTTAGAACCTCATTGGTTAGAATTCAAAATCTGTTTATAATAGTTGGAAGTTACTTTTTTTGGATGGAATTGAAGATAAAATTTCAGTCGTCATGTCATATATGTAGTTTATACTTTCATAGTGGACTTTCAACACAATCACAAAAATGATTAAAAAAACAATTATTTTTATGATTGATATTTAATAATAGGCATTAAATATTTATGCAAAAAAAAGTATACTACTATTGAGATTAAGTACACCGATGTTGCTATCTATTGCATATTTCACCAAAATATATTTGTAGAAATGAATTACATACTGTAAGAAAATATTTACAAGATCATTTTGTGATAGTCAAAAGTCTATGCTGGATGGATGAAAGTTCTTGCATACAATGCAACATTGAATCAAAATGTCATGATCGACGTGTTTCAGCTAACAAGCAAATAGTTCATTCAGATTTTTCTTATGCAACCAAAGCAATCTTTAATCACATGAAATATTCATAATAATAACAGAAAGAAAAACGAGTTGCTTTTATCGAGTTTCAATCATAGACTATGCCTCTAATTCTTGTTGAAAATAGAAAAGTCTATGTTTTCTAATGTATCATCATCTATTACATTGATATAGAATCAATATAAACACCATCGTCAATATAGATGATGGTAACTATTATAAATATATATCAAATGTGAAATTATCCAATCTACTATTATTTGACTTCTTGTTTGTCATGATGAAGATTTGAAATGTATATAACGATCGTTGAAGAGCATGTTCATTTTCACTTATGTCTATGTAGATCATTTTAACGACGCATACACACCATGAATACAGAGTACATGCTATTATTCATTGAATGAAGGCAAAGAATCACAACAAAAACACAATATATTTTCCTATCAATTAAATTCTATTTTCGTTCAAGTCAAAAATATAGGTAAAAAAAGCGTATAACGACAATAGCGAGTTATTTACGCAAAATACAATCGATAGAAAAAAAAAGTGTAGCAATATAGAGACCAATGTAAAATGAAACCTAGAAGGACAGCTTAGCACTAAAGACGAGAGAAGCGTTATGTCGCATAAAAAATCTGCAGGTTACATTTTTGACGAGATTTATTAAAATGTATTCTATAATATGAAAATTTTATTCATTTTCTATTCTTAATTTACAATGTTATTTAAGTTTTCGAGGGAAATAATTGAAATAATTCATATAACAATAATAGATGAGGACACAATTTTACTAAAACATATCTTTCAATTAGTGTCGTATTTTCCGGTTGATTTTTTTTTTATGTGGAACAGTTTTTGTGTAGTTTATCAAACATTAGAAAAAATTCATTTAGTTTTTATAACATAACAAAAATGAGATTAGACGAGTGTGTGCAATAGTATATTACGATTAGATAACTTTCAAACAATCACAAGCAAATGACATACTAATAATTGTATGAAAAGCAACGATTATGGCTTCACAAAAAAAAACAAATTCTCATATTTCTTGTCTTTATATAACACATACTAGACAACAATCATTGAGTCAATAGAACTCTTAATAAACGATTTTTCTTTTGTACTATGATTTATGAACAAGAAATAGGTATGATTGTTTTTGTACAGCTTTATTAACACTGAAATTGTCAAGAAAAATATTGTGGTTCAAGAATGAAGAAATTTATGTTCAATCGAAACGAAAAGTTTTTATTAAACCAATTATTAACGACCTCTATGGAACATATGTCTGATTCCTCATCCGTTTAGTATTACTCGATCGAGGTTTTTCAAGGTTGGATGGTTGAGAAGAAACAGAACAGTCCGAGAAACAAGTTAAATTTGAATTTTACGAACACTATTCATCTATACATCTCGCACTATAGGATCATGTTTCACTTGTACTGTAATGCTTCTATCTACTTTTAGCCTACAATGTATATTCCATCATCTAATCGATCTTGCATTCTATTCAATACAATGATTTTTTTTCTTATTAACACTGCTATCGAATAGTTTCAATACAATTGACATTTATCATGCCAGCATCTGATCAACAATTGCATTCATTTAATCAGGATTTTATTTCTTCATTTTCACCATTATTTCCTTCAAATATACATAAATCAAGTTTAACTATATCACCTGAACAAATACAGTTATCGACATCAACTACAGTTACATTAGCATGGAATATTCATGATCATATACTAGCATCAAATGATGCAATCGGGATATTTCTACCAGGTATATAAATAAATGAAAACAATCAATTAACTTAGTTCTTTAAATTCTATCTAGATAAATTAATGGCCAATGATGTTATCGAAAATGTATATACAAATGTAAATGCTTTAAAAATTGGACAATATCATTGGCACTGTACACAAATTTTAATAGATAAATTAGTTAATTGTAAATTTAAAATTTATCATTTGAATTCTTCGTATTTATTTGTCTATTTAGCTAATACTGTGTGCTTTCAATATTATAATCTAGCTACTGGTGAAATAAAAGCTCAATCATCTTCTATACCGCTTATTCATGATGATGATAATAATAATAATAATAATAATAATAATATACCAAATATTATGAATGTAACACGACCAATATCAATAAGAATTTATGGTATGAAACACAAAACGAAAAGAGAGAAAAATTATTTTTCAAATTATGAACTCTACTTACTTATGTTTCTTTAGATCTTCATGCAACAAATTTACATCGTGGTGTATTTTTTAAACCTGATCCATACATAAAAGTATCATTGATAACTGGTCAACTTCATAAACAATTACGAACATCATCTCATTTTCATAATCAAGAAAAACGAACAAATGTTATACCGAATACAGTAAAACGTTTTTGAAAATAGACTATCTATGAATCTCATGTTTTTCATCTTCTATATATATATATACATATTAGTGCCATCCTAAATGGTATAATCAATCGTTTACATTTCAAACATTTTATACAGATCTATTGGAATTTGAAGTCAAAGATAAATTTGTTAAAACACGACCAACAATGAATCGTTTTCTTGGAAAATTAACTATTCATGTTGGATTTTTAATTGATAAACTAAATAAAAAGTATGAAATCAAAAATTTAAATGTTTGTTTTTGAAAATAAATTGAATTGCCTTTCTTCTATTTAAGTACAACAACGTATGTTTTTAATCTTCAACGACGTAATTTTTCCGATCATGTTAGTGGATGTTTAATGTTCAATGCTGCCATAATTAGAGGTTAGTTTCTTTCTAGATATTCTTTTCAAGTTTTTTAATAGATAAATTCTAGCTGAATTACAAACAATAGAAAGATCATTACCGGATGTCAGTCCAATAACAAATGTCAATCAATCAGAACAAGAAACTATTCCAGTTAACGGTAATAAGCATTATAAAAAAATGTATCTCGAGGCAAGAATCTTTTTTTCAATTGAAAAATATATAATAATTTTGCCATCGTTACACTACATAAGTTTTAAACGAATTTTTACACATAAGACATAAGCGATTCATTAAGTATGAATGAATTAAGAATAAAATCTAATTAAAACGATATAAAATTTATTACAAACTCTCATGATCAAGATAAGCATTACAATTTGTAGTAAAACAAATTCTCAATTTCCTTTAGACAATGATGTTCCATCAATAAATGATAGTGAAGAAAGATTGAATTATGTTTCATCCGAAGAAAATGTATGTTAATATTTGCCATATATTATTTTCTATACGAAGAATTAATTATTATTTCTCTTTTCGATAGAATACATCTGATCAAGTTGATGCCTCAAGATCTCTTATATCAAATAATCAATCGTTAGATTCATCGACAACGTCACTAGTAGACGAATCATTATCAACAGTTTCCGATCATACTATTATAGGTATATTCTATTAGCCTCCTGTAGAGACCTTCGTTCCGTCCATATATATATATATATATATACGTCGCCTAATTGCCTTGAGAGACTGCTGCTACTCTGTATATGATTATGTAAGATGATTGGGAAGGAGTATGAGTCGAAGGTGTTGACAGACGTCTCGGCCGAATATATTTATCTTTTTCGTCTCTATGCGTGAACATGCATTGGATGCAATGATGCCATTTAATGGAAAAGAAAGCATGAATCAGATTGATCTTTTTTTCTTTCTATTCCTTTTTTTGAGACCTTATTTTCATTGACGATAGTAGCAGTACTCGTTCATTTTCTTTCTCTTATATATATATAGGCGATGAATCAGCGAATGATGCTAATCAGATGTTGTTGAATATTTCTTCTAATCAACCTAGAATAACTATTAGTAGTACTATTCTAACACATTGTCCTTTATTATCATCATACCAAGGACATGACGAAGAACAAGAAGAAATAAACGAAGACAACATCGATGACAATCAACAACGTCGACGAAGTCAAGAAGAAGTAGACGCGTCAACGCATAATTGCGATGTCGGATCAACTAATGTCGTTGTCCCTTTCACGGCAAAAAAGAAACTAAAGCACTGTTATTCATCGTCGACCTTACTTCCTTCACTTATCCCACGTTCGTCAAGTACAATAACGACCACACCGGCGAAAGCAATGCTTCGACATCATCATCAGCATTCGCATCATGATACCTATCGAACATTACAATTACCTGTCAATTCAACAAATAAATTGTTAATCATAACACCTAATAGTCAAAATCGATCAATAAAAACAACAGCAACAGTGTCTGAAAATAATTTACAAACAACTAGAAATCCAATGCATACTATAACATATAATAATCATCATAATAATAGTAACAGCTGTTTTGATGATGAAAGTGTTCGAACGTTATCAAGAGGTAAGTTGATCTTCATAGACATATTATTGTTGACCTTGAATACTGTTTAAATAGATCAAAATAGAACAACGGGTAAAAAAGAGGAAGATAGAAATTTTTTTCATTATTGATATCAACTCAAATATTACTAATCCTTCGCTTTTCTTCTATGCTGACTTGAGTTTTTAAAATAATCGAAGAAAATGAATCAGATTGTAGTTCCGTTTTTTCTGCTTTAGCAAATTGTGTGATGCATCGATTTTCTTGATTAGCGCTAACATTAATCAGTGTCTTTATTCTTTGGTATGAATGAATAGTATTACGTCGTTCATACGAAATGGTACCTTTTGTTCTTGCTTGCTCACTCTTGCGCTCCTCTATTCCTTTTTTTATTTCTAAGAAGAAAATGATCTTTCCTCTATGCTCTTTTGAATGCATATGTTTGTCAGTCAACCGACCGGTTGATGATTAAACAGAAATCAAAACGTAGTGAAGTATGATTTTCCTTTCTTTCTTTCTCAACTGTATTATATAATACGAGGAACTCTTTTGAAAAAGATGACAATGTTGTTGATGACGATAATGACTTTTCAGAATCGATTTTTCATTTTTTTCCTCAAATGAGTAATTTGTAACAAATATACACTCAGACATTTGTTGATCATAAATTGATCCTTGACCAAGTTTTTTGTTCTTAAAGAAAAGAAACAAAAGAATCTCGTACATCAATGTTTGCTCTCTTGCCGAATCGTAGTAGTGGTACTTTTATAGAGTTCAACAATCTGATGACATGTGCTAGTCTCATTGACCGATCTTTTTGTTTTGTTCTCTTACTCTTGTGTGTATGCTCATATTTGAATGGGTCATCCGTTCATAGGTTTTTCTTCTTTCCTTTTTCATTCTCGTGCTCACCACTAGTGATCAAATAGAGAAAGAGACAGAGAGAGAGAACGAAACAGAAAAAGATGTTCAATTGTATAGACATCGGATGAGTAAAAATCATTAGTTGCGTAGACATATTGAATTGAATGAAATACGAGAGAATGATTGTACTGTCGCAGCAAATTTTAGATTATGCTAATGGTTTGTTAATTTTTGTATTTCGTTTTTGAGATTTAAACTTCCTTATTGTTCTATTTATAGAGCTTCGTCAAGCTGCTCGAGATCTCCATCATCTTCAATCAAAATATGAACCGCTAACAGCAACATCTGATGCGAATAATACTACTACTACTACAGATGGTTCATCTGCAGAACAAACACGGTATTCATTTATTGAATAATTTCTCTCTTAGCTTAAATGTTTGCTTTTATTTGTTTTGTAGAGAATTAATTACACGCGAATTGCAACAATGGCACAAGCAACAAGTATCAAAGTACAAAAATTTAACGACACCATCAAGGAGAAATTCCGAGACAACAACTGAATGCAATTCATCACCAATATTGCATAACAACGAAATAGATAGTATAGCTGCAATTGCACTGCCATCAACTGAAGATTCGAGAACAATAGTTTCATCTTCATTTATTGTTACTGAAGAATCAATTATAGTACCACCAATTATGTCGACATCTCTATCAATTACGAATACAAATGATAATGCTATTCATCGAAATAATTCAAGGTTAGAGAAATAATAGATCGCATTTCTTTTTTTTTTTGTTTTACACTTAAGAAAAACAGAAAATAATTAATAGACGAGGATATTTGCTTGAATGAAGGTGTGCACAGTAGTTAATGACAGAGTATGGCAAGCGACAAAAAGAAGAAAAATGTCTGATAGACACTTCTGGTGTCTGCAAGGTCAGCTATGACTCGATAGAAAACACAAATGTTCTCGTTTTCTTTTGCTTCTCATTCTGAGATTTCGAAGATTGTTTTCTTACTGGACTTTGTATATCAAAGTATAGCATTGGTTTTGAAATTGTTTTCTGTTTTTTTTTGTTCAGGTTAAAAGAATCCGCATTTATGGTTACACTGCCACGTAAACCAGTTACAATTGATACAAGACCTACACAGACACCACCACAAACACTAACAACTGATAAAACTGATCCTCCATCACCACCGATAATTAATGCTTCGCCTCCTTTACCTTCCGGGTGGGAAAGTCGAATTGATCAATTTGGCCGACCTTATTTCATTGATCATAATAATAAAACAACAACATGGCAACGTCCATCAATAGTATCTCATTCAATTGTTCCATGTCCTCGTCTTCCAATTACGACAACTGCTGCTATTGTCACTACTCCGTTGAATTCATCTCCAACCATTGACCGTGAACGAATGGATAAACGTTATCAAAGTATTAGACGAACAACATCAAATAACATAGGAAATTCATCTATTGTTGATTCATCGAATATTATTTCTTCATCTCCCTCCTCTTCTGATAATAATAACAATAATACTGCAAATAATGATGTATCATCATCATCGTCCTCGTCATCATCATCAACTTGTTCGCCAGCACAAACAACAGAAGACTATGTTCGTACAACTCCAGCTTTAAAATTTATATGTCGATCAGATTTTTATCAATTGTTTAAAACACATCGTGAAGCTCGTCAAATGACAAAATCCGATTCATTAGCCGGTATTCTACAACGTATACGTCATGATCCGTTACTATTTAAAAGATACCAACATAATAAAGAACTTGTACGTTTTCTTAATTTATTTTCTGATCCAACACGAACGTTACCATCACGTTGGGATGTTAAACATGACGATAGTGGAAAAGTATTTTTTGTTGATCATAATACACGTTCAACAACATATATTGATCCACGTTTACCAACTAGTGATGAACAGCAACCTATAGCTGCTATGGCATTACCATTATCGATTCGAAATGATGAAAACTCAACAACATCTTCTCGTACAAATAAAAAGCCACCAGAACTTGTTACCATGACATATAATGAAAAAGTTGTTGCTTATATGAGACAAACAAATATATTCGATTTACTTAAAGCAAATCAGGTAAATCAAATTCTTGCTTTATGTTTGTTATAGGAAACAACATGCATTATTTTCTTATTTAGCTTGTACCATTAACAAATAAATTACGTGAAAAAATTCAATTAATTCGTAACGAAGGTGTTAGAGCATTGGATACATTATCTAATTCTGTTGATTTAAGTCTGATTATTAGTGTCTTTCATGAGGATATTATGTCGTATATTCCACCATTAACGCAATCAGTTACTGTTACAACATCACATTCAGTTTCATCATTTATTACTTCATCACCATCAACAACATTTGTTGTTGAACATGGGAAAGCGTCATCATCATCATCATCATCATCATATCGACGTTCATCAACTCAACATCCAGCATCATCACGGCGACCGTGTTTCCAACAAAAATTACGTTCTTTCTATAAGAAACTTGATTCAAAAGGTTATGCAACAGGTCCAGCTAAAACTAAAGTATCCATATCGCGAAATAATTTACTTGCCGATGCATTTGAAAAATTTATGAATCAAATTCCGAAAAAGGATTTACAACGAAATAAATTATTTATTACATTTACAGGTGAAGAAGGTCTTGATTATGGTGGACCATCAAGAGAATTTTTTCTACTTATGTCAAGACAATTTTTCAATCCGTATTATGGATTTTTTGAATATTCAGCTAGTGATCAATATACATTACAAATAAGTCCTATGTCAAAGTTTAATGAAAATTATACCGAATGGATGCGTTTCGGTGGACGTATGCTTGGTAAGAAAAATAAAATAAAACATACATGTCTTTTTTTTCGTAATATATGATATGATTTTACGTAGTTGTAAATAGTAATACAACTATCGAGCTATTCCATGACATTATTCATTGGAAACTAAAGGTTAATTGGTTTGCAAGATTCTCTTTTTTTGAACTATGATATTAACTCTAAACATCTCAAGGCTATATTTACGAGGGAAATCCGGTAGCTTAGAAATCATATTCGATTAGAATTCATGTAAATCCTAATGTATCATGAATAGAAGTAAGAAATTATTGTTATCTGGTGGAAATAAATTCATATTTTTACTATTTTTAACGACAGAACATCTATCTTCAGAAAATTCCTTTCTTTCTTTCTTATATAACACTTAATTAAAGGCCTCGGAGATAGGAGCAATCTATAATCAATTTCTTCAAATTATGTGCTTGATTTCTGTGTTAAGTTATATTTTCTCCAGAGATCGATGATCGAATTTTACAGAAAATTAAAATGTTACTTTTTCAAAATAGCTTTCCCTTGACGAAACTATTAAAATTACAAATGTTCTATTAGTCTTTATTGAATAATGTAACTATAATTGTTCTGTCTCTCTGATTTATCAAATGCCTTAAAACGTGTTTGTATTCATAGCTGCTTGCTAATGAGATATAAATCAATAATCATAGTTTGTTAATCCTAGAATCAACAACGAAAATTATTATCTTCAATTCTCTATCTACACTAATAACCTATTGTCTCTAAGAGTTCTCTGTATATGAAATTTTTTTCAAATATCCTTCAGTCAGACGAAGACAATTGATTTTAAAAAATAAACAATTAAAATGCTAGAAGTTAACAGGACAAAGTTTTTCTTCAAGATATTCATAATTCATTATCATCGTCTCGATGATATATATAAATATAAATAAATATGTAGTAATTACATTGAAAAGCAATCAATCAATAGTAGGACTTGCCTCGTTAGACATATTCTTATCAATGAATGACGATTCCGATCATTATTTCAAATAATTCTTGATATTTTTTTAGCTGTGGCATTGATAAATCAATACCTAGTTGATGCATTTCTTGTGCGTCCATTATACAAAGCTTTATTACGTGAACATCAATCATTTACATTAGCTGATTTAGAATCTCTTGATCCAGAATTTTATCAATCATTATTATGGATAAAAGAAAATAATGTCGAAAATCAAGATTTATTTTTTTATGTTAATGAAGATCAATGTGGTAAAATCATTGAAAAAGAATTAAAACCCGATGGAAAAAATTGTCAAGTTACCGAACGTAATAAACGTGAATTTCTCGATTTAATTATTAAATGGCGTATTGAACGTGGAGTACAAGAACAAATCGATTGTTTCGTACGTGGCTTTTATGAAATTATCGGTGATCATAAATTAATTTCATCGATGTTTGATGCGCGTGAATTAGAGTTGGCTTTATGCGGCACCATGGAAATTGATTTAAGTGATTGGCGTGTAAATACAGAATATCGTGGTGGTTATCATGCTCAACATCATGTTATTGAATGGTTTTGGTTTTGTGTTGAAAAACGTTTTGATAATGAACAACGCTTAAAACTATTACAATTTGTTACTGGTACATCATCGATACCCTATGAAGGTTTTTCAGCCTTGCGTGGTTCGAATGGACCAAGGCGTTTCTGTATTGAACGGTGGGGTATATCCGATGCATTACCGCGTGCACATACATGTTTTAATCGTCTAGATTTACCGTCGTATACATCCTATGATATATTACATAATAAATTATTATTAGCTATTGAAGAAACAAATACATTTGGAATCCAATAGATTTTTTGAAATTAGTTATTTGTTTGCCTTTCTCCTTTTCTTGTGATGCTGGTCATTGGTCAAAACAGGAAAAAATGTTTTTTTTTTCGTTTGATTACTTTTCTTTTTCTTTTTCTTCGGTAGTCATTTTGCTCATACAGTGGCATTATTGTATATATTGATGATGAGACAACATAGATATATGAAAAGACAAATTTTGTTTGTTTGTTTGTTCATGGCGTTTTTTTTTTCTTTTGTAATTTAATATATATGCATGCCTTGCCTACGTGTGCTGTTCTGTATTCATAATAGCACATCATTATCTATATGACACTTATGACAAGGCTAAGTGTAGCATACACAATCTGATATATTTTTACAATGATCTTTTCTCGTCTGTTTCAATGAGCTTATGTTTCAGTAATTAGAATTATTTTTTTCGTCTGATTAGCAAATTTCGATATTTATTCGTAACTTTAGGACTATTGAAAATAGATAAACGAATAAGACGCTACTCAACAGCTGTGGAAAGGCAGCATAAAAAGAAATGGGTGAATCCATGAGATCCAACCACTTTTTGGAAAGTTTTCTATCGACTTGTTTGATTCTAGTTAGCCGGGTCGGGATCAGAAAACAGCTTTGATCGAAAAAAATTGCCGACTTTTACCTTAATTGAGGGAGATCTGGAACGTTTTCTAGGAACATCTAATGAGGGTCATCCAAATTATTTCAAGATTTTGGGCTCATATTTTACCCATTATTAAAGGATCACTAGACTAGCATAACCTCCAGAGGATTCTTCTTTTGATTGAGACTTGACCGAGATATGAATGTTTCAAAACGCAGTATTTTTAGAAAACTTTAAAACATATGAAAAATCTATGTTTTGAAACATCCATATCTCGGTCAAATCTCAATCAAAAGAAGAATCCTTTGGAAGTTATGCTAGTCTAGTGATCCTCTAATAATGGGCAAAATATGAGCCCAAAATCTTGAAATAAATAGGAAGACCCTCATTAGATGTTCCTAGAAAATGTTCCAGATCTCCCTCAATTAAGGTAAAAGTCGGCAATTTTTTTCGATCAAAGCTGTTTTCTGATCCCGACCCGGCTTACTAGAATCAAAAAAGTCAATAAAAAAAACTCTTTCTAAAAAGTGATTGGGTCTCCATGGATTCACCCAAATTAAGAGATGATCACTAATCAACAAAAAGAAGAAAAAAAAAAGAATATATATGACGTGACAGGTAATAATGAATGTCGTTTTTTTTCTATTAGTATTGTGGAGGCGAAGCAAAAAAATCATGTGCAATTAGTTCAATATATATATATATATATCTGGTTTTCATGATTAGGCCTTACTCCTTTTTTTCTCGATATAAATGTCAAAAAAATCAAATCTCTCATATAAATGTAACATGAACAATCATAGTCACCTACAACATTCATCATGGTTTCAAATTTCTATCTGCTCTTTATGATCGGTAAGTATTCTTCTTTTACTAGTACAACAATCATTTTTCAATATAAATTATGGGAATTCACCCTTGGATGACAGACTTATGTTTATAAAAACAAACAGAATAAATCACTTTATCGCCAACCTGTCATATTTCGAACTTTATTGTCGATCATAATTCTTGTATTTAAACTTTATCATAGAATAGATTGCTACTATTAATGTCATAACACAACTAGTATTAAAATAGATTGTTTTACACTATTGTAATCTTGCCGTCTATTTAAATTTTGAAAAAAACATACTCATAAATTTCATTGTTTGTCATGAGATTAATTTGAAAAAAATCAATGAAATCGATTTCTTTTTATATCTAGCATCATTTCTTCTTGTAACAAATGCTCATGGACCGATTCCTGTTGATGATTTTAATTTTCTCGCAAGAGATCTTAATACAAATAATGACGAAAAACGTATTGGTATAAGTGACTCAAGCTTTTTCAAAAAACGAGCCGGTCATTTCATATTTTCGCCATTAGCTTTCGTTTCTCCATCGATTCGTTCATATGAAACTAATGGTCAACCTTCATCTGACCGTCAATCATTTGGTCGAAAACATCATTGGGATACATATTTTGGTCGACGTCGATAAGAACATGTCTCAATTTTTTTCTTTCCTTTTTTGTTCTTTAATTGATGATCAAAATTTTATATGTTAACATTAATATTCATTCTTCTATACTCTACTAAAATAAAGAAAATTTATGAGCATACAAAAGTTCTTTTATCCTCTAAACAAATCTGCAGAATTATTATTTTAAATATTATTATTATTCCGTACTAGATTATCAATATTTTCTTTTTGTCTGTTTATTCATTCTGTCGTTGTTGAAGACAACGATGCATATAGTTCAAACTATCAGCAAATATTTTAATTGTTTCATAGTTGCACGCAAGACATGCATAATAAATTTTCGATATGAGATCGTCACTGATTGAATGTAAAAACTGGTCGAGTTCAGATAAATTTGAGCGTAGAATTTCTTTTAACACACGTGTATTTATTTGAAAGGATGCGGCCGGATTATGAATTATTGTTAAAAGTTGCTCAAGATTATCGATTGCACAACGATTTAATTCATGTTCAAATGACGACGGTATTTGATCATTTATTAATTGAGCATAATAAATAAATAAGCGTGCATTATATATTTGTGATGCATTTAATAAACGAATGATATTCATTTCGTGCATACCTGCATGAGAGAAAAAAATATTAATAAAAATAAAAGTGCACTTGAAAATTATCATCTTAATTGGATAGATGATCCATATGTTAATTCTTACCTGTAATACGAATATCATCGATAAATAATAAAAATTTATTCGTCAACGGTTGACTATCAATAGAATAACGCTCATCAATTAATCGGTCAAAACGTTCGCCTCTTGACAGAGATGAATAATCTTCTGCAATAGTCCCAATACGTTGTATTGTATGTTCTAATGCTGGTGGCCGTCCATTTGATTGTAAAAAACGATTTAATTTTTCTAAGAATGTTTGAAATATATAATAAGCTGCGGGTGGTACTATACTACGCGGTGACGATATAGCCATGAATTGTTTATTTGATGAAAGAATAAAATCATGATATTTTTCTAAAAAACCTGTACATAATTCTTGTCCGAATTGTATTGCTTGATTACTATCACCGTATTTATATCTTGAATATGCGTAACGATCGAATGATAATATTTTGGAATTATTGATCAAGTGAAGAGCAAAACGTTGTTCGTCATTGACCATCATCATAATTGTTTCCTGTGGTGTTTCAATCATTCCCAGGCAAGATATATCGAGACAAATGCTATTTTATGATTGCTAACACAGAAACATAGAGAGAAGAAGAAAAAGGAGAAGAAGAAAATAACGATGATGATGATGTTTATGATTAGATTTCTTTAACTTTTTTTTTTATTTCTCTCAGTCAGACCGAAAGCTCTCGTGTTTTTTTATATCGTGCTAATGCAAGCATTGGTGCAAACCTGCATTAACAATTTGTTGATCATTACCTTTCTTTTACAATTTAGTGGCAATACAGTTCAAGACAATCGATTCTACGTATGCATCTACATATATTCATAGAAAATCGAAGTTTTATTTATGCTCCGACAAGGAAAAATATAGAAATGACAGTTAATGTCGTTTGTCCTTCTATTTCCTGTTATCAACAAAAATCACAATATATACATTTAGTATTTTTTCCATTTTTTCTTCTTTTCTCTTCTTGCTATATGCTTTTTTTTCAATTCAACTCTCGCTTGATTGAGCAGCAATCTTATGAGCTTTCAAGTAGTAAAGAAAAAAAAAAGTATTTTCTTTATTGAAGCAAAACAACAGAAAGTAGAATAAATAGTTCGTGACATGAAGAGAAATTTCTGCACACTAACAAGAAAGCATTTGTGGCATATACACATGCAATTGTTTACGGTCTGGTATTTTAGGCATCGGCGGTGAAATCTTTGTCGTCAGTGTTGTTGTTGTTGTTGCTGCTGTTGTTTTTATTGTTGATGTTGGTGATGATATCATTGTTTTAGTATCTGTTTCACATAGCAAATCAATAGGTGATGTACGATGCATGACTTCTGGAGGCACCGATGATTTACGTCCCAAATGTTGAATACGTAATGATGGTGATGATGTGTAACTTGATTTTGTATGACTACTTCCTATTCGAGTGTTATGATTAGTATTGAGACGATGTTTTTGAATATTCGGTAAATTTTGTGGATGAAAAAATCCACTTGTTGGTGTTGCTGTCATATGATCAATGATAAATGAATTAGCTAAAATGATCATTTCATCATTGGCTATTTCACGATCTGATGATGCTGAACAGCGTGAATCTGTTCGTACAAGTGATCGATAGACATCAACACCGTGACGTTTATGTTTTTTTCGATGCGCACTTTTTCGACGATTTTCTGATGTTGTTACTGAAGTCGAAGAATTTTTTATTTCATGCGACGCATTAAATGATTGAGGTATAAGTACAAAATTTGATGAACTATTTTTATTTAACATAAATGAACGTAGATCCCGATAGGACATGGGTGGTGGTGATGGAGAAAAAATATTATTTCTTGTTACATTAATATTTGCATCGTATTCCTGGTGTAGTAACGGAGTATTATCATATATATCAATACGATTTGTTGATCGTCGTGCGGCAAGCATCATATTTATCTATAATAATATAGGAATAATGAATATTTATTTTACTTTCCTGAATGAACACAAGGAAAACACCGGATAGATATTCTAACATTTGTTCTATAAATTTTTAATTGACATATGAGAACATCCTATTCAGATTGTGTGTTTTTTTTCTAGGTAAAATAAGCTTAATAAATTGCCTAGCTCAATAAAAAACTATTCAAGTCGAAGATGCTTTTATACGAAAATTTTTAACGTGTTTACTTGCCCATTATTTTCAGTGTTGGCAAAGTGAATAGAATGTTGCTTTGATTCAATTCTAAAGTCGTGAAATGATGAAAGCCACAAAAGTATCTAGACGAAATTGTATTTGGTTAGTAACGTGTGATTGTGACATAAAAGTTACATAAGTTTACTGAACTTTGGTCGAATTCGGTCCCAGCCGAAAAAAACAAAGAATCAGTATAGAAATTATGAATTGCTACACATTGAAGACATTTAAATGAAAACACTAATAAATTCTATTGCGTCGAGAAACATCATATGACTTGCATTCGAAAAATAACAGCTGAATTACTCGGAAAGTGAATGAACTTTAAAATTCACAATAGAAAACCTTCTCATAAAATTATAAAAAGGACTCGAAATAATATTAGGTTTTCTATTCTCTATTTTCTTCTTTCAAAACAGTGAAAAGAAAGGCACACTCTCTATATCAATAAACATGTCAAATTATGATATACATTACTTATTATTTACAGTTGTTTGATTGAGTATGATTCGTAAATTAAATTTTAAAAATCAAAAAAACGAGAACATTGCTCACCTATGAGAAGGAAAAAAATTGAAACTTGTAAGTGGAACAATGATATGTTTTGAAGTGGTTGCTATTCCGAGCAACATAAAAATCACAATGCATCAGTCTTTTACATTCATAGATGGCATTCGGTGGCAAGAATCATTTGACAAATAAATTTAAAAAAAATAGAAAAAAAAGAGAGAAGCTTTTAATTATTCTTTCTTTTTTCCTCTTCTTTTATTTAAACAGAATAATACAATCGTCATAAATACAAAGGAAAAGACAAACAAAGTAGAGAGTTGTTTTTACATTTTTTTTTTCTTTTAGCAAAGCATATGTGGATAAACGCGTCGCATACGACCAATTCGAACGCCTTTATTTGGACTAACTGTAAGAAGAGTACCAGCACGTAGGCCCGCATTGATTGTAAATATTGTACGATTACGTATAGCACTTTCCGATACATTATTTGGAAATGAATAATATTTTAGTATGTGATCGATAATTTCTTGTGAACTAACACCTGACTTTTCTTTATCTAATTGACATATAGCTTCACGAACCATATTGCCGAATGCATGACGAATAAGATGATAGATTGGTACTTGATTTTTGTTTGAATTTGGATTAAATTTTGGTACAAACTGAACAGCACATGTTTCCGTACGATCTTTCATTGGCATGCGAGAATGTTTCGATTCAGATTTTCCTTTTGATTTTGTACTTGATTTAGTGCTGTTAGTTTTAATACTGGTTAATTGAGTTTTAATGCCACTTTGGCTTCTGATCGGGGATGATTTCATTGTTGAATGAATAGTTGATGTTGCCGCCTGTAATAGTATATATATTCAAACTAGTATATCTTTATTTTTTCTCTTAGCATAGTAAATTTGACCTTTTTCTTAGAACTCGATTTTGCTTTTGTAATTTTATTCGTTTTCTTGTGCGACTTCGAAGCAACTAAAATAAGTATTTTTAGATTTAATTTCAATAGTTATATAAAAAATTTACCCATAGAACGAACACTTGAATGACTACCAGGAGCTTGTTGACTTTGACTGTGCACTTTTGATTTTGATATAGTACCTGATTTCGTATGCATACCTAGTAGAATTCAAAAAAAAAATAATCGATCTATTCGGAAAACTTTAAAACAAAACAATACTAGATGGCGATATAGAAGCCGACGTAAAACCCTATGATGAATAGATTGAAAAATTGTTATTTTTTCATAACAAAAAATCTATTTAATCTACTTCTAAATCAGTTTTCGATCCAGCTTTTGCTGTTGAACTTTTCACAGTTGTATGTTTACCTTTAATTATTACCGAAGCCTATAATGTCCTGTATTCATATAGAAATACAAACCACTTGTATGTGAGGTCGAACGAATCGCGCTTGTACCATCAAGTTTCAATGATGAATTTGAAGCAGTTTTCGATGTTGACTAGAACAAAAAGAAAAGGTAGATTAAGAATCTATTAATTTATGAACATACTGATTTTGAAGTAGGCCGTTTCGTTGTTCCAGATTTTGAAGACTTCGATTTTGATTTTGATTTATGTTTACCATCAAGACACAAGTAAAAGAAAACAGTATTTTCAATGATTAAATTGAAATCATTATTACCTGTTTTCGCGCTTGATCGAAGGCAACTCGCACTAGTTGTTTTAATGGATTTCTTACTATTTGCTTTCGATTTACTATCTTCGGACTTGAAATAAAATCGGTTGAAGCAATACAAAAGAAACAAGAGTAGAACACTAACCGGTGTTGTAGAATGTGAATGGGTGTTGACCTTCGATTTTTCTGTCTAGACAAGAAGAAGAAGAAGAAAGTTAAATCCTAGCAAAAATACTACTGAAGTATATAAATTCACAGACTTTATGTGATTTAGATGATTTTGATTTTGGTACAGATGATTTAGTATGTGATTTCGATTTGTTCTTGTGACTTAATGTTCCACTTTTAGTTTTTTTCGATAGAGTACCACTTGGTGAAGGTGGTCGTTTGCTTGATTTACTGGATGAACGGATACCATCACTTAAACTAGATCTACTTTCTGTCGAATAAATACCACTACTAATATCGGATGACTTAGTTAAATTAGCCGCTTGTTTAATAAGATCTTGACAAAAACGTAATTTTTCTTCTTTTGTCATCCGTTCAAATTTTGCAGTACCATTTGTCATATCGCAAGTCATTGATGTTTAATGAATTATGAGGGACACAACAAAAAACAAATAAAATAGATAACGAAACGGTCGCGATAAAAGAAAACTACTTAGACACAGGAAATGAAATGAAGTAGAGAAAAACAAATCGAATTCGATGTTTTATGTAAAAGATAAATTGCTGTTAACGAAACGCGCCAGTTATATATTATTTCTTGTGGCGCCATTTATTTGATATTTTACTAACTAAAGTATTCAGCAAAAACTTAATTAACAACGAAAAATAATTTATATGAAATTAAAATTCGTTTGTAGGCTTTGAGCATTCGATCGATGGAACCGACGATTGAAGTTTTCTACGAGATACTCTTGTACCACATACATCATTTCCTATGTAGAAAAAAAAAAANCTTTTGCATCATCAACTATAATAGATATTACAATTGAAAACAATCTTATCATTAAACATTTCTCACTATGATTGACTGGAGCTGATGTACCCATATTATTTGTTACAGATGATCGACGTTTACGTGTACGAGTGAGAATAACTGAAATAAAATAGAAAATATTATGGATATCATGATTCAAATTAGATTTTTCTATCAACCAGGATTTGGTTGTTCTTCATTGTTATTTAAATTATTTAGTTTAGAACTTCTTGTACATATTGTTCGTGTTATTATATTCGGTGTACTCTTGTTTTCATTTTCGATTATTGGACTTGTAGTTTGTTTCTTCTTATGATGTTTGATTGCTGTCGACGATGGAAATTGATCATTTAATATATTAGTATTATTGATTTGTTGTTTTATTATTACATCCAATGGATTATCATTTGTTGTTATAGCATTCTTTACACTGGTATCATGATCATCTGTACCTACAGTACGATATTGTTGTTGAGTGTGACAATCGAATGTATGTAAATCGTTTAAAACTTGTTTAAAACTAGTTTTTGATGAAGACAATGACAAACCGTGAATAGAATTTGTATGCGAAGCATAAGAAATAAGTAGTTGTTGTTTTAATCGATCACGTTCTGTTCCTGTTAGTTTATTAATAATTGAATTGCCAATGGATTCCAAATGAGAAATTATATTATCTATTTAATCGAATTAAATTCTTAGTAAAATTATATGAAAACGATAGCATGCATACTCTCTTCTTGATTGCATGCATTCGTATTCAATTGGATTGATGGTTCGATTCCAATGGTTGATGATGAATTTGTTTTCTTTTTGTTAGATTGAACTTTTTGCGATCGACAAGGCATAATGAAGATACAAGAAAATTACTGTAACTAAAATGAATTAGTAATGAAAATAAATGTCTTGTCGCTATAGATATCTTTTCTTTTTTGTGTATAAAAATCAAATTAAAAAAAAAAGCAATACACACACATAAATTCTTTTATTAATTAATAGCTCGACAGTAATTGTTTTAGTAGGAGTTTGTTATGTGTATTATTTTCTCTAAAAACATGACAAAATATTTATATTCATAGCGTAAATATCACGTAGAATTCTATTTATTAATATAACACGTATTAGATATTTAAAAAAAGAAAGATATTTTCTCGGCTAATCAAACACAAGAACAAAAATATACTCTTGCTATGCTCGTCCGAGCATTATTTTTGATGGATACTATACTAATCTTAATTCAACGTAAGTTAATTGATGAGAACAGAGAAAATGAATTCTTCTTTTTCATACTTATTAGTCAACGATGGATATGTGAGAACTTATGCAGATCAACACTATGGACGAATTAGAGGAAAAAATCCAGTAACCGGTGTCGATCCAGCTATTATTTTTCTTATTGTATTTGGTTGTCTAGTCGGAGGATTTTTTATTATTTGTATATTTGGTACACTTATTTTAGGTGTTTTTGATAATGGAATTCGATGTACACGAAGATCATTTCGAAATAGGGAATTCAATAATTTATCGCCATTGTAATAAACGTCACTGAGAGAGAACAATTGAGAAAAGAAAAGAAAACAAGATTAATTTGTACGATTTCTAAGTGTTTGTTGTCGTTGTTATAATGTAGTTCGCATTGAAAAATTCAAAATAGAGCTTAATTCAATTCCAATTTTGTTCTATATCATTATTTTACTTCGCAATAAAAACAAGTTTTTATGTCTCACGAAATTTTAAATTCCCTTGAAAATTTCTCTCTCGCTATATTTTGAATTAAAAGTTACGAAAATAGCTGACATAAAGAAAGATACCCTTAAAGAATTTCTACACTTAAATATAATAAAAGACCTGTAGTCGTTCATTACGGGAAAGCAAGTGATTATGAGTCTGAAAAATAATAATACAATTGTAAGTTATTCGATTACTTGAATGAATGACTACTGATTTAATAAATTATCTCGCTGTTTGCATTATCCTATCAACAAATCAATCAATTAAAAGAGAAAAAAAAACATTTTCAATAAAAAAAAATATGTTACAGACACTATTTGAAATTTTATTCACAACACAAGAGTGAAAATATATAATAGAACATTCGGCTCTCTCTCTCTCTCTCTGTGATGTCTATTATATTACACATTGTTTGTGTTTTATCTTAATTATAAATAAAAGACTAGATTGCTTGTATCAATTAGTGTATTCCTATTTGTTGCCGCTTCTTCAGTTGTAACATGGCTTGTAAACTAGTTAGAATATCCAAAACAACCACAGCTATATAAATAGAGAGAGACATTCACTTCGAATAAATATTATTTTCATATCTTCACAATCGAATTTTATTTTCTATTGCTTAATTCACTTCATTTATTTATTTCCACCATGATGAGCTTTAACAATTCAGCATTTCTTCCATTGGTATGCTATTGATTTTGAATATAATTTGTATTTTTTGACTTTGATAATACTATTTAGTTTCCTTCATCAATGCATTCATTCTGTAATTGTTGTCCATCACCTTCACTATTTTCTAATTCTTCATCTGTAGTAAGTCATTCATTTACATTTTAAATTATATTTATAATTATTTATTGTAGTTTCAATCATCATTTATGTCAGATGTACCTTTAGTTTTTGCACCAAGTCCTGTACCATCAATGGTAAGTTATACAATGATAAATATATTATATTAACTAGTCGATTTAGATTCCATCATCTCCAACAACATCATCATCATCAAATTCTGATAAACGTTCATCGATTATCTTACCATTACGTTCAGCTTCATTTGATTTATCATCATTAGTTGTAACTGCTCGTTGGCGTCGTGAACAATTAGGTGAATATATTGAATGTGCATTTTGTAAAGCAAATGGTGAATCCTATGATATTTATTCGTCGCATCGTCTTCGTGATAATGAAAAAATGATAACATTATGTCCAATACTTCGTGCTCATAAATGTCCACGTTGTCAATTATCAGGTGATCAAGCACATACAATGAAATATTGTCCTATTAAAGCTGAAATAAAAGCTAATCGACGTATGCGTGAAATTGAACTAGCTATGAAGAAAAATTAAATTTGTTGTTGTTGTTGTTTATTTAAAATTGTAAATAATTTTCTATTATATTGATTCAAGAAAATATATAAACATATTTTTCTGTTAGTTATTTGTATTTCGTTATATTAATAAATTTTGAAGATAAAGGATGAAAGTTAAAAAAACTCTTTTTTTTCTTTCTTCAAATGATTAAAATATGTATTTAGAAACATGATTGTTTTCAAGTATTGTTAAGCTCTGATCGTATCTATTACATAATAAGGGTCTTATATTTTATTTTGTTAAAATACGATGAATTAACTATGACATAAAACTAGTTTATATATTTTTTTTCAAGCAAACAAACAAATCTAATATTATTTTTATTATTATTAATTCATCCATGCAAAAAACACAATTGTTCATATTGACTAGTAAGAAAAATATATCAGATGGCAGCAATTATTACTGATCAATTTTGTTTTTGTCAAGTGTATACATGTGTAATACATTGACCTATCAAGATGATGAACGATGTCTCATTTTTTTATATGTTTTTTCAAGATAATCAATAAAAGCTTTTGTAATTGATGTATATGTATCCAAATGTGTCGATGAATGTTTTAAATCTGTATTATGAAAAAAGTAAGGTATTGAAACAAAAGTCATTTGTAAATTTTCATCATCAACTAATTGATGATTCGATTGTAGATACCATTTTTCTGCTGCAACATCATATTCTAAACCAGCATAGGATATAAACATGCCATTATTTATATTCATTAAACCACGATTTAATACTCTATTAAGTGCTGTACCATTAATATGTATTGTGATAAGATTTGCTGCAAATGGTAAACAACGTAATATGTCATATTGAGTTATTGTACCTGTTAATTGATCATCAATACGAATAGCACCTGCATTGAATACGCATACTGTTGTATTGGTTGCAGCCATCATAGAATAACATAATGCTCGTGTTAAATACGTTTGTTGAGAACGTATTATTGCTGAGCGACCATCAAGATTAAAACCAGCTGGTAAAGTACATACTTCACGTTCAGGTATATAACCTAATTTAGCAAGAAAAATAGACTTTAATTTTTATACATTTGTTTTTCATTACCTTGATCTCGATATGCTTGTAAACCGGCTTGATAATAATAATCAGCAATTGCAGCTGTGTGAGGCTCCTCAGAAAATTTTTCTGATACTTGTGCAAGTTTAGAATAGATTAATAATTGTTTTGTTGTTGGTTGATAGGCGAAACGATGAATAAATACTGAAAATGCATTACCATCTGCTTTATATATAGGAGTATACTTTGATCCACGTTTTAAATAATAATTTTCATGTTCATGTCCACCTAGTAGTACATGAATATCTGGATTTTGTTCAATTATATCAATATCATTTTGTAAATTAAGGTGTGTTAACGCAATAAGTACATCCCATTGTAATTTTAATTCCTCACGAAGATGTTTTATATATTGTGTGGTAAACTGTGGTAATGTTCGTTGTGATGTTATATGAACATAAGCCGGAGCTGATGATGGTCCAAGATTATCATCTATAGTTAAGCCAATAAGAACTATTTTAACATTTGCAATCGTGAGAATTTTATATGGTATTATATTATGAAATGGTTTCGTTGTATTCAGCTCATAAATATTTGATCCTATCCATTCGAATTTTGATTCATTTAAACGACGTCGTAATGATGTTTCTTTTAAATCAAACTCATGATTTCCTAATGCAGCATAATTAAGACCAAGAACATTTAATGTACCAATCATTTGCCGTCCATTTAACATTGATCCATTAACAATACTATTACCTTGAAAACAAAACAATAGTTTTTGAATTTCGTATGAAACCTTTTTTTTTTCTCGCGAAGAAAGAACCTTGCATATTAAGAATTTAGTAAAATTAATGCTTCAATAAAACTATCAAATATGAGACTAGAATCAAATATTTTTTAATAAGGGATGCCATAAAATTTAATGGCCGAAACCAATAAAAACTCAAACGGCAATGATGTGCATACTTTACACTGATAATGAATGATGGTAGTGGCGGTGATGGTGAAAATAAAACTCTTTTTCTTTTCAAATTTACATAAGCCAAAGTTCTTTTATGTTTTTTGACAAAGAATAATTTTATTAAGCAAATTAACAGCAAACAGAAAAGTTTTTTGTTTTTTTTCCCTACCTAATGCAGATGGACTAACAACATCACCCGATACAACTGTAATTGTGTTTGGATTTTCTTGAAGAAGTAATTTTCTTATTGTTGCTACACGAGCCATACCACCTTTGTTACCACCGCCTAGTGGTTTTAGTTCGTAAACATCATTCATTTGTAGAAATGTCCATTGAACATATGAATGTGCATTATTTAATAGAGGAGGTGAACCGATGTCATCGGCATGTGGCATTGCTCGTAGGGGAGCATGAACAACTGCCGCGACTTTATTATTACTTTTAGATGAAGTTGATGATGCTTTGTAATCTCCTATATCAATTCCACGAAACCAACCAAAAACAGCAAGAATAACAGCAATAGAACAAAGAGATATTAAGAAAGTAACTTGACAAACATTTAATTCGACTTTACTTCTGCAACCCATTATGATAAATATATAATTTGCCAATTAATAATTAAAATCTTTGATCAAATAGATATTAATATTGACGCCACGATTTGAATAATATTTTTTCCACGTTTTGTATTTTCTTTTGTATCGTGATTTAGATCAACGAATAACAGTTTTTTGATTTGTCAGTAAATATCTATAAAAATTGGCAGTAATATAATCAATAAAATTAATATATAATGATGTTGTTCGGATGCACTTTCTTTTTTTTTCTTGATGAAATAGTAGTATGAAGTGTCAATTCTGATATACTCGAAGGCTTTGAATTCTCTAAATAAAATAACCATATTGGCCGTGTGTACTTAATATGTCAAAATCAATCGACTTTGATTAATTTTTCTTTTTGGTTGATCGTATACATACACAAATGTATATATTTATTTCATGCCGCTTAGAAAAAAAACGAGACGTATAGCGGCGAACTGACAAGCATTATTCTCTTTTTTTTTTATCTAATACTTACATGAAAACTTGACAAAAAAAAAGTCGAATAGAACAAAAGAGTCGATATAGAACGAAACGCAATTGTCTTTTCTTTTTATTTGTCGTTGTCAATGAATAAATAGATCTTTTTCATTTTTTCATTGATCGACTTGTCAAAAAGGAAAGAAAAACATGAAAAAAACTTTACTTATGGTTCCAACATCTTCGAGTGTCAATGTTTCGTCAAATGAGCTGTCTCTATCTATGGTTTCCGTGTACACAGATATATTTATATACAAGTATGTATATATATATATATATATGTATCGAGAGAAGGAGGGTAAGACAAGGAGAATAGATGAAGAGAGAGGGGAAAAGGGAAGAACGATGTTAAATGGCAAGAAATTGATGCATTTGACATTTAGCCATCGCGCAAGAAAAGTATCCCTAGTGGGCTATTGATCTCAATCATTCAGAACCGTTCCATTAAGTAAATCAGGCGATTCAAGAGTGGAATCAGAATGTTTATGACATATGCAATAGAAATGCAGAAGCAACTGACTATTCATAACAATATAAGTCATTTATGTGCATCGATGAAATAAAATTCATTAGTATTTTGACGACTTCATTTAATCGACTGTCATGAACTTTTTATTATGATTTTATTCCTTGCATTAACTATACAATAATCTCTTAAGACTTGGCTAACATAATTTAATATTCACACCCGTTGAAGTATCGAATAACCTCCGTTCTGAGTATAAAGTAAATATGACAGCAACAAAAATTTAATGATTCAAAACGTGAAGGATGAAAAATATGCAATGTATAGTTCTTCCTTGACTAATAAATGAGAGGAAAAAAATCAAAAATGATTACGTGTAAAAAATATTAATTAATATTTCAATGAATTTTAAAACAAAATACCTAAATATAGACCTTCCGAATAGATTATATCACGCTTAGCTTCTCATTAACTACTACTGGATCATCAACTTCGATGGTTGCAAAGGAAAATATAAAATGCCATTTATCTTTCTATCATTAGTACTAATGTTGGAGATAATATCAACGAAACTTTTTTTTCGCATATGCTGTCGTTCTGACTGTTGAAGAATTACATATGCTGAATTCACTATAATTAACCAAAGCATCTATTAGTAACGCCAATCAAATTTACATTCTGACCATTTCAGTCTCTTACATACCCCACAAATAATGCTTTCTGAAACCTTAACAAATAGAAAGGAATTTTTTTTTTCGATTTCGTTGACTTTTGATAAACAATACTATTTCAATATTGAACTATGTATTCGTTCTGTTTCACAGATACTGAATAGAAAAGTTAACTCAATTGA
>OENM01000135.1:0-47243 GCA_900239745.1 Rotaria magnacalcarata | reverse complement strand
TTTTTTTTTTTTTTATCAGACAATATTATTATTCTAGAATAATATAATAATGAAATGAGCAAAACCACTATCTGGTTTCTTAAGTTTTATTTGAAGATATAGTAGCGTGAAGAGAGATTGATAAACTTATTGCAGTAAGATCATATGTAATATAATCATCGGATGACAATGGTTCAGACTAATGATGTCGTCATACGTCAAGATCTGTCCTCTGATGAGGATCAAAAAAGTACATAAAACATTGACTCGAAGCAGATGAAAAACAAAGTAATTATCATTTGTTTTACAGAACAAAAACGACAAAATACAGATTCCAACCTAAGAAAAAATCTTTCAAGAAGCACTTAAAGTCGTATGTTTATCATCTAAAAAGTGTTATCATCATTGAGAATAAAGAAAAATCTTTGGTATCAGTTTCAAACAAATGAAACTCGAAAAGATAAAAGTATTTCAAATCATTTTATAAAGAAAAGCAACAAGAAACATCTCTCGTTTAAAAATGGATCCATTTTTGAGTATAGAAGAACTTGCCCGAGAATTCGATACACCGAATTTAACTGATTGGAAATTATTTTCACAAAATTCATCTTTAAGTTGTTATCGACGAACACATCAAGTTTGTTTTCACTTCTAACACACTCAAGCATAAAAATATAACTATGATTATGCTTCTTTTGCTTTTGTTTTTCAGAAATTAATTTATTACAAATTTTTCCATCATCTTCCTGATATATCGCCAGATGTTCTACATAATGTCGTACTTGATGTTGAATATCGAGTCGTTTGGGATAAATACCTTAAAGGTAATTGTTATCTTCATACTGAATTTTTATCCATTATAAGATCTATTCTAGAAGGAAGAAAGATTAGTGATGGAGATAAAAATGGTATTTATTGGTTAATGTCTATGCCATTATTCATGAGCAATAGAGATGTATGTTTTTGTCTTTTTGAATTTATGTTTTTCATAGTAAATTTCCTTTTTAATTCTATCTTCTAGTATACATTTGTACAAGAACAAGGTGAATATGATATTGGTGATCGACACTTTTACTATGCTTCAACACACTGTGAAGAATTTAAAAATGAATTACCGAGAAAAAAAATCATTCGAATTGAAAATTGTCAATCACAAACAATAATTTGTACAGATGGTGCCAAGGGTTCGAAAAGTATATTTAAATTTTGCAAGAAACCTTTAAATATTGTTGATGAATTCTTCTATTTACTTTTCATTTAGCGGTAGTCTTGTATTCTGAAGATCCACGTGGTAGTTTTCCTAAAGCAGCTTGGAGTTGGGCTGCAAAAGTTCGTATAAAATTAGTTTCTAGGAATAAAAGCTTTCTATCGATGAGATCTATATTCTAGTTTGGAATTCCATTATATGCAAAATTAACACATAATGCTTGCAAGACATATCCACAATGGATTAAAGATAAAAATATAATAGTACCAAATGTGATTGAAGATGATGCTGATAGTGCGGCAGCAGAAACAGCTGCTGCTGCTGCTGCTGCTGCTTCTGCGATAATATCACCAGAAGATAGTGTCGTCGACAATGATGACAGTCACAACGAACAAGAACAAGACCAAGAATGATTTAGTTTTATTTGATGTTCTTCTTTCTTTTATACTCGTATTTCAAAAATATTTAATTCTGCCTCTATGATAATTGTATGATCGATAAATAGATAGAGTTAGAAAATATCTAATAATTAATTAATATGAATCATAATAGGATTGAAAATATCAGAGCGAAATAATCATTTATAAAAATGTTCGTAAGAAGACTAAAATTTGATTTCATATTCCAACTTATGCTATCGTAGAATATTTTCTTTTATATGTCGTTTCTGTTGGATTTGAAATGTTCCAAAATATGGTTATGTAAGAGTTTTAAAAAACTCTTCGCAAGTTCTATTGATGGAAAGATTTGTTTTAGAGTTATTAATTGAAATAGCAAAGCAAAACTTTTGCTTTATCTATTACATGAATATAATGACTTTTAAATTCTCCAAGATTGAATAGATCGAGTGGTTGAGTATATCTCATTCAATTTCTTTTTCTTCGTGTCAGTAAAATATAGTTTATAAGCTGATGAACTAATAATAAGCGATACGACTTCCATTAATAGAATTGTTAATGGACGAATCACGTTTACACCTGTGAAATGGTAGAAAGTTCTATATGTATAATTATTCAATTGCAACACTAATCTACAAATAATATTTAAATAAATTAAGAAATTGAGAATGTTTAATAAGAAAATAATATATTGATATGAGAAAGCTAATTAGATTTTGAATCATCTGATAATCATATATTTTAACAACCGGTATAAATTATTTTAAAAAATTCATCATAACGATAACAAAAGAATATTTTCCTCGCAAAAAGTTTATGAAAAAGAAGTAATATTTTTGTTAGTAAATATCAATCAAATTACTTCTTCTTCTTCTTGAGCTCATACTTAATTTTTATTATATAATGAAGAATAAACTTTGTTTTATGTTATTCAAACATCAGAATTAAATACAGGGAAAAAAACCCTAAACTTTTGATCATCTTTATAGAAAACGATTGAATCATATATTTATTTGATTAACAAAGTATTTGCCTCGAGTCTACTATTTGACGACCACCAACCATGATAGAACAATACATCCATAATACCGCCTCTCCTCTTAAAAGTTAACATCGAGAAAAACAAAAAATATATAATCGTACTTTTGATCTTCATCGATATAGAAGAAAAAAAAAGGAAAAATTGAATCCTTCTTATTGTTAAATAAACGAGGCGTGCTTAAGTGTAGTTTTCTGCTGTGCATCATTTTTATAATTTAATTCTCCTATGAAGCATAGAGTATGGATGCGTGCATTTCAGTCTATTCGAAGGTGAGAGGTTGACTAGACAACAACATATATTAGTAAAGAAGGTAATCTGATTGGCTTCGTCACGCATCTACTTCTACTCTTTATCAGCGTGGCATCAACAGCTTTTCAATTATGCTAAAACTAACGCTTCATTAGACAAGAAATGAACAAATGAGCTGTATTTTTATCACTAAATATTTAATCTTTCCATTTTGTTTTTTCATCATTTCTTCTGTTGACATGCATACTTATCATAATCAATTCATTCGATATTTATTTCTATTGTGAGTATCTAATGGCGTCATAATTAACTTTTCGGGTTAGTCTATTTACGGTTAATTGCTTTCTTCTTCTTTTTTTCAGTTCATCCTTGTCTTATAGCCCAAAAATAAAATTCGACGCCAACAAGAGCAACTCGAAGAACAACAAGCATGTATTTATATATATATCGACGAGCAATAGGAATAACAAGCTATAATTACATGCATGAAGAACATCACTTGACATCAACAAGAAAATCAGTGATAATTATATACATAGGAAATGTTGATGACACATCATTCTCATTTGATGAAAATTATCTATCTTTATTAAATCGATAGTAGTTTATTTTTATCTATTAGAAAGAAGAGTAGAAAAGGAGAGAGAGAGAGAGAGAAAAAACCGTCTAGATAGATTTAAATGATTTCAATTTGTAAATTGATCATATTCATTGGTGCTCAATCAACATGGGCAAAATCTAAAAAAAGCATGTTGTCTATCCATGGTTATATTCTCTCAATGTTCACTGGAGCACATATTTCAATTTGCTGTTCAATCTCTCTCGTTATATATCGATAGGTGAACATCGAAGAGTAAAATAGGGAGTGAAAGTTGTCATCATGATACAGTCTATGATATGGTTTATATGTATACATATATAAATGTGCTCATTCTCTCGCATCATTACCACCATTCAGACAAATTCGCCCTCGTGAAAGAAAAAGGTGTATGTGTATATGTATATATGTTGTATAGTTACATACTCGAATTACTGACTAGTCTATGTTATTCTTGTTTTTTTTCTTCTTATTCTTATTCGAATATTCAATAGATCTAGGGGTTGAACTAGATTCATGCATTGAGTTACGCAGTGAACAAAATTAAAGTGAGATCAAACAGGAGATCTCCTGCTGTTGCAGCTGCTTGCTAATTCGTTTTTCTAAAGAAGAGAAATCCTGACCGGTAATTGTTTAGTGTTTCACTATGTAGAGAAAAGGAAAATTATTCGGTGTCACTCTCATTTGATGACAAGAGATATGACAGGCTTTTGTTTTTCGTTGTTATATTGATAATATTTTCACGAAAAAAAAAAAAAATGAAGAAAAATATTAAAGTAACATATGAACAAAGTACACACTAATTGTTTGTTCATTTAGTGACGAACGTCTTTAAAAACATAAAAAGAAAAGTAGATTGATAAGTAGGTGGGGCGGATGTAAGCGGAATTAATTGAAAAAAGAAAAACCGAATTTTCTACATGCACGTTAGCCACTTGATTAGACTTGAAGATTGCATGTTCACTTTCACACAACACAAGGTAGTCAGACAGGCAAAAGTCCGGCTAACTTTGTACCACTCACTGAGTTCAAAGAAGCTTTATGTCGATAAAAAGCCTATCGTCAATTTGCAATTTCCTCATTGATTTTATAAGTTTATTTATAAATAATCACGAAATATATGAAAAACTATAAAGTCATGTTTTACCAAACAAAACTGTTTGCTTGTTTGTTATAGTTTTGTTCGTTTCATTTAATATTAAAAACCATCTGCACCACAGCATGTAACCATTGTTTGCTACTATATCTCTTTCTCCTCCTTCTTTTTCTGATTGGTTCAAGGAAATCTTTGCCAACTGCAATCCAACAAAAAAAAAATGAAATCACTTATCTAAACAAAATAATTATCCTCTTTAATCATTACTTATTCAAGAAAAACATCACTCGTCTCGACATATATTCAATATACACATATATAATGTTTAAATGTTTCTTTTTTGTCGTCGGAAGAATGTATTGCACACACAAATTTCCCATCCGTTTGATGATCAATGTTTTTTCTCTTTGAGAGAAAGAATAAAAAAACAACACGATGTATTTACACACATCTTAAATACACCTGATAATTGTCATCGACAGAATATGCTTGAGGGATGCCGCTATAATTAACATGAAAATAACACTGATCGTTGACACTAAATCTTTTGATAATGATGATAAAAATTGTATTAAACTTAATTTTTGTGTCAAATAATATCAGATATTCTATAATGCAAAAATTTACTTCATGACAAAGAAACAAGAAGTGGAAGAAAAAAAAATCAAATTAAGAATGAAGAAGATTAACTAATGGTAATCATATATAGATGTATCTAGATCAAAGTATTTCTTTTCTATTAATGAAGCCATAGATTTTTACCTATTGCCAAGTCAATTCAATTATCTGAGTAAGAAAATTCTTTATCCAGCTTTTCATTCTTTTTCTTTTTCTTTATCCATCATATCATCATCTCAATATTAATGCGATGAGTCCAAGCAGGATGACATTTGAGCTAATTGCATTTTTGCTACTGTTGCTCAGTGAGCCTTATCGAATCTCATTTAGCTTGATCCAAAAGCGAATGCGAGCGCGCACATTTCACTTTCACAGAGAGGGATAAAGAGAGACCCGACTTATTAATGTTAAATGACAGGCGTGCTCATGATTCTGATTTCTTTTCATTTTTTTTTCTTCTCTTCTTTTTTTTGCAAAAGCTTTCGTTGTCCCTCTGAGACAAAGACAGATAGATCGATGTTCGCGCAATCGATAGGTGAAGAAGCATGGGCACTCTCGTACAGAGTAAGTTGCTTCATCAAATCCGATTAGTGCACATTTCTCATTGACATATGAGAGTGATGAAAATAAAGGCAGAGAGCAAGAGAGAAAAAGATAATATGTCCCTTCTCTATACATTATCAAATGACAGCATCACAACATAGTGAAATGAAGCAACTTGAGGTCCCTATGCGATACGCACAAGAGAGAAAGAGCAAAAGCTATTAATAGGCTAAGCTGGATGAATAAATGTATGAATGAATGAATAAGAATATAAACTGTAGCTATTTAAATTTGTCATTGCACATATACAGATGGTATGGGTGCAAATCGAATAAATCTAATTGATTCTAACTGATTGTTAAGTCGATAAAAAAAAAAACGAATAATATCTTTTCGTTGTATATTCAAGAACAGAAAAAATAACAATTTTACAATCTTTCTTCTGTCTCTTTGTTTCTTGAAGAGCGTGACAAAAAGTCAAGTCGGCAAATTGATTTAATTGAGCTCTGACATTCTTTTTTTTCTTTTACTTGTCGTCATCTCATCGATTATCACCTTAAGAAGCTAAGAGCATGCACATCAAGCCCATTTCCTGCTCCATTTGACCATGTCAGTTTTCATCTTTGTTTCGCTCTACTATTCATGTTATCGCATATACATATATATATATATATATGGTTATTTTTCTTTCTTTCTCTTTTTCATTCATCCTTTTTAAAACTCAAAAAGAAAAGAAGAAAAAAAAGCAGAGAAACGAGAGACAACCAGCGTGCAATTGTCACTGATTGGCCGATTGAGAAACAATTATCGAACATAGAAGCATTTTTTCTATTGGTTCTTTTTGTCGATTGGCGAAAGATTAACGACAGAGAGAGAGAGAGAGAGAGAGAAAGAGACAGACAGAGACAGAGACAGCGACAGAGAGGAAAGAGAGACACATACACAGCAGGAAGATAATTGTATGAGAAGAAAGTAAAAAGAGTCTATGTGTGCTTGTGTGTAATTTCCGTTAGAAAAAAAATCCACTCACACAATAATTTATTATCTGACTGGTTATAAGACGTAGAAAACTAAACGATTATCAACTTTCTTTTTACAGCTACTAAAAAACCTAATCCAGGTCTCCCTATTCAATGGAAGAACAGGCAATTTTACCTTTTCATTCGACAACGAACAGTAATACAACAACAATTGTTGTCGAACAAGAACCAATTAGTCAGAAAAAATTAAGTTTTTCAATTGATAGCATTCTTGACAAACAACAGCAACAGCAACAGCAACAGCAACAACANCAGCACCAGCAGCAACAACTACAACAACAACAACCGTTGTTCAATTGTAGTAATTTTAAAGTCAAGCGTCATCATCATTCAACACCAACAGGTAAAATAATATAGAGAAATAAAAGCTAAATGATTAAAAATGTTCTTTTCTTATTTCCATGTAGGTAATCATTATCGATCATCAAATAAAAACGGGAATAATAATGATTCAGGTATACATTTATTATTAATCGATGGCAATAATAATAAACGAAAACATAGTGGATCTTTATCATCTGATGAACATTCATCATCGCCAACGGGAAATAAACATATTCGTTTAACGAATACCGATGATGATGATGGTAGTAGTAATTGCTCAGGTATATCAACAAGTGATGTTGATGATGATGATGATGATATTGGTAGTGGCTCAGAAGATAACGATACAAGTCATCAACGTATAAATAATAATCATAATAATAAATATTCACATACAAGTGAAGGAATAAATCAACATAGTCAGCACGGTAGTAGTAGTCATGAATTACATGAAATAATGCATCGCAAGAAGAAGACACGTACGGTTTTTTCTCGCACACAAATATTTCAATTGGAAACAACATTTGATCGAAAACGATATTTATCAAGTGCTGATCGAGCAAATTTAGCACAAGGGCTTCGACTTACTGAACAACAAGTTAAAGTAAGAAATAAAAATATATGAATAATAAAGTTTAATTTGAATTTTTTTTCTATCTCTCTTAGATTTGGTTTCAAAATCGGCGAAATAAGTACGTAATTGACATCTTTTATACAAACAAACTTTTATTTGAATTTATTTATTTCTAGACTTAAACGTCAAATAGTTGAAGCAAGTCAATCGATGAGTTCAGCTGTTGCTTGCGCAGCATCTTTACAAGCACCACCCCCACCCCCACCTCTTCCACCAACAACATCGTCATCCTCATCATCGAATAATTCAATAATTAAACGTCCATTACCCATGTCCATACCATTACCCAGTGATTTCTCTTCGACATCATCGTCGTCCACATCTCCACTATCTATTTCATCGAAAAATCCACAATATCGTTTTGATGCAGCATCGTTTCTTCATTCGAACTTTTATGAATTAGCTGCTGTTGCTGCTGCGCATGCAGCCGCACAAGCAGCTGCTTTTCATAACAATACAAATAATAAATCATTAATGGCACAAAATAGTGTCATTGAACATTCTGAACAAAATTCATCAGCAACAGCAAATTCTTATTCAACTTTTCAAGATTTTGCCAATTCTCTTGCAACTCAAGCGGCTGTTTGACTAATATATAACTAAACTCATTTTTCTCTTTTTCTTCTTCTGTATGTGTATGTGTATGCTGAACAAAAAAAAAATAAGAGCCTTTCCAAGTAATCGAAATGCTTTACACTATGTTATTTGATCCGATGCCTCCAGACGACAAGTGACAAGCATTCTAACCATTTAGAGGCAATCTGCATATGTGGACGAGAAAAAAAGAATACTTGTCAATGAAGATTTGATTTTGTCCTTGCTTGATATAGACGCCCATTTCTTATCATTTCGGAACAACTAGCCAATGAACGTGTGTTCAAATACAATAATCGAAGAGCAGAAGGTGATTAGTATTTGACGCCAATGATTGAGTCATCAGATGCATATGTATGTATATAAAAGAAAGTCGAAGAACAACTACGCCTCAGGAAACAACAGTGAAATGCATCATTTAAATGGAAAAAATGTATATTTTGATTGTTTTTTGTTAAAAAAAAATTAACTTTTGAACCATAGGAGCATGAGTATATACACTGAGAGAGAGAGAGAAAGAAGCGAGAGTTGAAAGGTAACAGAAGACTGCCAATTAACTCAATTTTTGAGTTCTTTTTAAATAAAATAAAAGAGAGAAATAAAGTTTTAGATATTTAGATGGTTACATCGGAAGTTTAGAGTTTTCTTTTTCATTAATTACTAAATAGCTAAAATGTTAAAAATTTTCCATCAAACGAAAGAGTGTTCATAATAGCTATAAAAGAAATTTGAGATGAGTTGTTTTAGAAATTTGATTCTTTCATGTCAGTGTGGATGGGTCAAGCAGTTTAAAGGAAGATTGTTAAAAAAATTCGATTTAGAAAATTACTTATTGATCAATGATTAAACGGAAAAAAAATCATTTATATTCGATTAGAAATTTTATGAACCATGCAAAACATTTTTGAATGAACTCAATATAAAAAGAGAGAAAATAAAGGAAGATTTTGATTTCCTCAAAGGAAAACAAATGAACAATAATTAAATACGAGTACATACAAAAACATAACCAGTAATTTTATCTGATAGCTAAAAAATGTTTCTAGATAATTGAAAAAGTTCAATCAATATATTGTGTGAACAGCTAAAGTTTAATAAGATATACAGCAAAGCTTTGTTTAGATGATAATATAAAATATTTCCAGAAGGTATATTCTTAATCAACCTTTGAAGTAATATATTAAAAGGATTTGATTCTTCTTTTGATTAGTCAAACTATATTACAAAGAACTCTCTAAGAAATATGTTAATATCGTCAGGAACGTTGATGACGTAATGCATATAGTAGAAAATTTAGATTATTATTCGTTATCTCTACCATTAGCTGATGAAGTATCTATGCCTTCTGTCAAGATATCAACACTAAAATTCATATCAGCTAGCACATTATCAAAACCTATTACATAACACAAACTAGGAATAATCCATTTGACATATTATATCTCATCGAACTGTCTTTATAGACCAAGTATAACTTACACAAAAAAATCTCATTATAAAATCACATTAGTTACTGTTTAAAATAGTTAGCTAAAAAGAACAATTCAATTTTTTGTTAAATATCAAAGTTAAACAGAAGTAGCTTTGAAAAAGAGCTGCTTTTGCTCGAGGCATACTAAATCAATGATTTTCTTTCCAATAGTTAGAATGCTAAAGGTTCATTTATTTTTAACTAACATAAATATTTCTAGATAAATAGATTTCCTGTTAAATAATCACTCGGAATCATTGAATTCTATAGTAGATTTTTTTTTCTATAAACATAGTTCTTATTAAACGCTTGATTAAGTGATGCAAGTCAACACTTTTGAATCATCCGGTTAGTGTACTTGAAGTTTACGTTCCATAAATCTATAGAGTAGAGCACCAATAAAGCAGTTAGCTATTTTAAGATGAAATAATTCAACGATTATATTTGTTCTTCTCCACTTGGATTTGCATGCAAGACAAAAATTCATGAATAATTAACGATTTCTTTTTAGTGTCTCGTCAATGTCGAAGTTCTTCTATCATAGACAAATGTTATCATTGAAAAGAGATCTCAAATAACAATGATGATCATGATTCATGTTTATCCATATATTTTAGTATTTACATTTGTAGTACAACAAATCAAAATTATCATAAATCAATAGAGAAAATTACAACTTACATTTGTATTCTCGTGTTTCATGGAATTTACATCGTATTATTTTATTATTATTTTCAAAAGAGACTCAACATCAGTATTCATCTTAATGCAAACTGTAATGAATATATTATTTTTTGTTCTTGTTGTTGTCGTTTGATTCAAAGAAAGAAATCTTTCGTCTTTTAACAAACAGATATATTTTAACTTTATTATGCACACAAATCTTAATACAATCAAAACATATAGTCGATTATCTAAACGCTGAGCTTAAAATCATATGATTGCTTATAACAGTCCTCTTGATTTAATCTAGTACAAATGGTTAATCGTATGAGAAAACTCAAACTAAGAGTAAACAATAAAAAGAATGGGAATAATAATTGAAAGCTTCGTTTTTTGTCTTATAACGTAATTGTCTCTCGGATTCGTTGAGCATACCAATCATGATTTTCCATCGTTGCTAAAACACCTGTGTTTACAGATGTTTCATTCGTTGATAAATATGATATTTTATTACCAAATACATCGGTTAGCATACCACCACCTGCTTTTAAAACTGCTTCTGGCGCGCATGTATCCCAGAGACTACAACCACGTGATGCATGCACATAAACATGAGCACGACGTTCAAGAACAAGTAAAACCTTAAATAAATCAAAAGATATAATCACAATTTATGTGAAATACAAATTTTAATCTCGATGCAACTGCTATTATAAATTATTGAAAGCTTTTCGATAGTATACATATGCATCTTAGTACATATTGTTTTATAGCATGATCTAAAGGACGGACACACATTTCTATCCTATCAAGACCAGCATTCTATTTAGATCGAATTTGAACAAAGAGTCAATAAGCAAAGTATCTATGATGTAGAAAATACGAAAAATATTTACTTTATATCCACAACCACCAGCTTGTAAAACTTCAGAAGGCTCACATGCATTTACAGCATCTACAACAGTCTTTGAACGATGAGATAGACTTCCAGCAAGAATTCGACCAGGTAAAGGTTTACTACTGAGTATACATTTTCCGTAAACACCCGAATTGACAATTCCCCATACACTACGTCCATGTTCATTACCATCAGCGTAGAATGGTTGATGAATAATACCACCGATTGCATTACCCTGGGTAGCAAAACCAATAAGTACAGTTACACCTTCTAGTCGACCTTCAGTAAATTCTCGTGTTCCATCTAGTGGATCCACCCAGACAACAAGCTATAGAAAATAATATAAAATCTAACATTTTATCTTAGTTTTGTTTATTATTATTATTCGTACATCTTTTTCTTGCAACTCGCGAAATTCAGTTGGACATGTTGCTTGTAAAACTTCTTGTAAATTCGTATCAACCAATTCATTGATATCTGGTGTGTCTGAAGAATTTTCAATTGTAATATTCTACACAGAAAAAAAGACGAAGAAAACTTTTAGTACAATCTTTGTAGAGCACAATTGTGAAACACGATGCAACTATCTATCCTAGGAAAATGTTTCGACAAACTAAAATTTATGACTTAGAACAAGAATTTGTTCAACACTTCTGCTAAATATCAATTAGATTCAAAAACATGTGTAATTTTCGAAAAAATAAAATAAAATTCAGCTACTTATCGAAAAGAATTTAAAATTATGTACAATTCAAAAGACTTTCCAGTAGTTAAACAAATATGTTGTCTTGAAACCCTTTCTAATCAGTTATTATATGGCCTTTGATCTTACGTATATTGTTGTAGGCTGTGACCTGAGTGGAAATGTAAATTTTTACTCTGATTAACTTTGCACGAGTCTTTTTCTTCTATCGTGTTTTACAAAATAGAAAGATTTTTACTTCTTCTCCACGAATAGTTAATTGTGGAAAATGTTGTGCCAATGCTGAAATAATTAATTGTTGTGAAGCTCGATCAGCTCTTGTTTGTGGATCGTTATGTCCCTTACAAAGTTATAAGAATATAAGAAATGTGCAAGAAATAAGGCGTACGGTACTTTATCCACTATATCAAGACTTTTACCAGACATTTGTACATCTTTTATGAGTTGACCGGCTCGTTTAGCTAATGTCAATGATGCCGAAAGTACACGCATAAGTACTGGTAATGAATGACTTGCTGTCATTATCTTTTTTTGTGTTTTATTTTATTTATATCTATAAAGAAGAAAAACTTATGTACATTTAAACAATTTATTTTTTTCTTGAGCGCCGCTGTTTCGGTTTAGATTTCGTTGTCTGTTTCTTTCTAGGCACTTCATTATTATCAATATTATTCATATATATTGATTGATTAAATTCATCATCAGCTTCATCATTATCACCTTCATCACCCATAAATTCATCTTTGATAGAAGTTGTCGTTGTTGGACGATCAATCATTTCAGCTTTAGCTCGAATACGACTTCGAGATTTACCAATTGACGATCGACGCTAATATAGATTTAAAAACAAACGAATCCTGAAGAATGATTTTAAAAATGGATCTTTCTACCTTGCTTATTGTTTCCGGTTCTGGTTCGACTTCTGGTTGTTGTTCGTCTGACTCTCCTATATCGAAATTCTTTTTTAATTGTTCAATAAAATTCGGTCGAATCGATGAAAATTCTTCTGGTAAGATATCTGTAGCACCGTATGCTTCAATTAGACTATCTTTTGCTTTTGTATATAAATTATGTGTTTCTTCACAAATCTAAATTTATATGAAAGAAAAAAAAATGAGATTATAAAAACGAATATAAAATAAGAAAATTTTACCTTAACAAGTTTTTCATCAATATTTAAACGTGATGAAAGTAATACATCTGAACGCATATATTTACCAGATTTCATGTAATTTATTTTAGTAAAAAATCGAGGACCCATCTATAAATATCATTAGTAAATATTATTTCATGTCAAAAATAAAGCAAACCTCATGGCGTGTTGCACTGATTGCAAAGGCATGCTCATGAATTAATTTACACAGGATGACTTTAGCATCCGCTGGTACTATTACTGAAGATTCTATCTGATCAAGAAAAGAATTCCAAGTTTCTATAGTCAATCGAACCTTTAAACAATAACAGTAAATATAAATTTAAAAATATATAGTAATTATGAATATTACTTTAACTTTTGGTTCTTCTATTTGATACATATATACTGTAAATAAACAATAGAGTGCACCGAGTTGTATAGGTAAACGCCATGGATCACCGAGATAGGCAGCAGCGACTGTCATCGAGTCATCAAGAAACTAGAAAACGAAATTTTTCTTTTTGTTTTTGAGACAAATCCATTAAAAAATACGAACAAATCGAAATGAATTTGGTTGAATATCTGCAGATCTAAATATATCACAAGGGATAGTGTATAGATAATTGTCATAATTATATAATTACTTGAAAAGTAATTCAAGTTTATGTTTTCGCCATACAGATGCAAATGATTCATAATCATGATTGGATTCTTGTTCAAAATCATGTAAAAGAGAATCAAAATCTGATGAAATTGGGGGTAAAAAATTATATGTATAATATGCAGCCATTAATACTTTGGATTTACAGTATAGAGTTTTGTTTTTTTCTTTTCTAATGAATGAATGAATGAATGAATGATCCATTAATATTTTCTGTATCAGACAGATGTCACTAGGTATAAAGTTCCGCTGAGTACATGTCGCTTTTACAATTCAACTAAAACGAGATCATTACATATTTTTCTAAATGTAACTCGAATGTTCAAGAGTTTATTTTCTAATTTGTACAGTAGTAAATGATCAATAAAACACTGCACTCCTATCGTAGTATTCACAAGAGTCTCCTATGATCATATGTGGCCCCTAGTCCTATTATTTGTATATCATAGTCATAGTCATTTCTTTTTGCCAAAAACAAAAGATGTAAACGACATCGAAGTGAAACATGATCTGCCTTAGTTATATATTATTTTTTAATGATATTATTTTACTTTTAATAGCACTTACTATTGATCTCGAAGTTTTTTGTTTTAGAATTCCTTCATTCATATTGAATACCTTTTTTAATGGTTGACCGTTAAATCAGAATGATGAATAATTGTTTGTTCTCTAGACAGCAATCATCTTTACTATTAATACGGTCGCCATTCTCTGGTTCTTTTTCTAGATATTTTTCTCATGAGTTCTAATATCAGTGTAGTTTTTCGTTAGCATTTAGAAATCGATTCCATTGTGTTCCACTTGACACTACGATTGCCAAAAACACAGAAACAAGAAAAAAGTCCTAGAGTGTAATTAATTCTACTTAGGGCAATCCAAAAATAGTGACGGAGATACCTTATTTCCTCAAGCAGAGGTCGAAAAAACCTTTATTTTTTTACCAATAGATAGAGCGTGTTTCGCTCTATTTTTCTATGCTATTTGATCACTATTCAACTAATATCATAATAGTAAAATTTCGATAAGATCTGTTTCTTTCGCATATGTGCTGGTAGCATGAGCATGAATGCTCGTGAGTATTTTTCGAATAACATTTAATAGCAACATGTTACAGAAGTACGGTTTTCACCATTGAAAAGAGAAGATGAAGACGCATCGCACCATATATTACTGATTTTTCTAACCTGTTTTTTGTAAGGTTCTTAGTTGACCTTTTAAAGAACAAACCTATCTCGTGAGTTGTTTACAGTGAATTTTCAATAATCAGGTTCACATTCAAACCACTGATCGATGATCTACAAACTGCGAAAGATTCAGGTGTTAAATTTAATTATTTGGGGATAATACGTATTCTAGACGAATCTCTACTACGATTTTCTATCAACTCTTTTGTTTTTGCTTTTTTTCATAAAAATGTATTTTTCCGAAGGTTAGAAAATTCAATAAGAACACTTCAAAAATCCTGTTAGAAAAATCAGTAATTTGCAGTTCGATGTGCCTTCATCTCCTCTTTCCAATAGTGTAAATCGTAGTTCTGTAACATGTTGCTATTAAATGTTATTTGAAAAATACTCACGAGCGTTCATGCTACCAGCACATATGCGAAAGAAACAGATCTTACCGAAATTTTACTATTATGATATTAGTTGAATAGTGATCAAATAGCATAGAAAAATAGAGCGAAACACGCTCTATCTATTGGTAAAAAATAAAGGTTTTTTCGACCTCTGCTTGAGGAAATAAGGTATCTCCGTCACTATTTTTGGATTGCCCTAAGTATTACATTTCTTTCCAACTTTCAGTTGATGTCCATCTTCATGATTATACATAAGTTTCATTAAGTGGGATATCAAAACTCGAAGATCTTTTTCATTTGCAGCAGTAATCTACACCCCAAGGATTTAAACCAATCTATTGCTTGTCGTTTTTTTTATATCATCGGTATACTAGTATTTGTTCTAAGAATCAATAGCAATATTCAAGATTCTTCGCATTTCCTACGAACCAAGCAAACACAAATATACTAATTATAGCGATTGTCTGCTGTCACTGTGTCCACCATAGAATATTTACACGAAAAAAGATTGAGCTCTATTCTAGTTATACCATGATAATTTTATTATAGCTGTTCTCTTTTGTCTCTCCCAGTCGTGCTCGTACAGTGAATAAAACTTTAGCGATAGAATATATAAATAAGTCACTGCTAGAATCAGATGTTATTTTGACTTTTGTTCGTTTGATCTTTTGGTTTATCGACATTCCATCAATAGTACTTTGCTACTACATCTTCCTGTTTGCTGTTTATGTTGTCGAGATTTGATTTCACACACGTAGCTAATATTGAAAATATCGAAAAAAATACAAGTGAATATTCTAGAATCAACTTTGTAGTACAATCATTTAACTCGGTTGACAGGAACATCTACATTTGGTTTATAATATTGATAGAAATTTTCAATTCGTCATAATATGCAAATACCGGCAAAAAGCACTTCGCTGATATAAAGAAAATTGATTTTCACAATAGATTTAAGTTTGTACAAAAATTCAGAACAATTGGAAATATGAGCAATAGAATAAAGTCAAATTCTTGTATCTTACTGAGTCGATACACGAAAATAAAGTGTTCTACATTAATATATAAAAGATTTTACTTGGAAAACGTGTTTCTTTACGATATATCATTATTTATTATTTCATTTTAAATGTGTCCAGCAATGGAAGTGAATGTATTATTGAAGTTATGTCTTGCAGTCAGTGTTGTTGTGTAGTTTGATTCTCAATTAATCTTTAAAAAGTCGAAGGATTCATTCGAAACGAGGTTTCATGACAAATAAAAACACGAAATCTAATGTTTTGATAAAATAAAATTTTACGACGAACAAATTACTGATTTATTATTTCAACAAAGAAAATCTTTTGAATCCATTGGTATATGCAAATACAACATTCAACGCGTGATGGGTACCTTCAGTTTTTATAGATATCTCTTCACTTTTAGTATCAATGGTAATCGTTTGAAAAACAATAGCTAAAAGTTACGAAGTTACAGTAATAAACAAAACAAATAACAGCAACACACTTAGTGTCATGTTAGGCATAATAATAAATAAACTCTTATTTTTTAAAGTTACTACAATGTCTCTTTGATCAACTTCAGACATTGGATTTAAGAGAATATTTTTAATCTGTTTCTCTCTATGGCTACATGAGCGCATTAATTATCGACATTGGATAAAACATGTCAACTGATTCAGCTGCTAGTATTAAATCATCTAAAATTACTCCTTCACTAGAAGCGTATGTCTTTTTTAAATTCATTATGCTACTTGAATATTGGCAAATTATTTTATAGATCATCATCACAGCTATCCGAAAAATCGACATTCGATATCGACTATTGGTCACGTTCATTTCTCGCTCTTGTCTATCCAGTGTCATTTACTGTCATCATATCTGCTTGTTTAGCAATATTTCTTTATGATCTTTATACACAATCAAATGTATTTGAAGATGCTGGTCTTATATCATCAGCCAAAGGACCTAATGCAGCATCAATATCAAAAATAACATGGGAATCATTTAAAATTGCTCTAATTATTATTATTATTATTGCAATTGCAACATGTGTTCTAGTAATTTTTGTTTATTATGGTTGTATGAAATTTTTATATGTTTATTTATTTATTACAGTTATTGGGGTTTTTTCGCTATTAAATATTTCTATAATTTCCATGATTATTTCACAGGCTAATATTGCAATTGATTGGTTAACCGTAATATTTTTTGTTTACAATATATTAACTATTGCTATTATATCTATGTTTTGGCTGTCACCAAATATAATTAAACAAATAGTAACGATCTATCAATGTATTATAATGATATTATATGTACTTCAAATAGCACCAGAATGGATTGCATGGGCACTTTTACCATTACTTGCCTTATGGGATATGATTGCTGTCTTACTTCCATTTGGTCCACTTTATTTATTAATTAATTTGTTTCAAAAACGTAAACTTCAGGTACCATCAACGATGATCTATACAACCGGTTTATGGTTTCAAAATCAAAATAGGAATGAGAATAAATTAATAAAAAACAAGCAATTTCTATTGCCAGAACAATGGTCAAGTGTTAATTTACTCTTTCTATCGAATAATACTTGTAATTATTTATATAAACAAAAAAATGAATCCAATAGAAACGTAAATACGAGCGCTCCCTCAGAAAAACAAATATCTAAAAAACGTCCAACACGTAAATCTATGTTAGGCCTGGGAGATTTTATATTTTATTCGATTCTTCTAGCCAAGACTGTTTTCACATCTGAATGTAATTTATTTGCCATTATTATTGTTTACTTATGTATTATAATGGGTATGCTTCTCACAACAATTATTTTAATTGTATTACGTCGACCACTACCTGCTTTACCTATCTCTTTATTAATTGGTTTAGCAGTATTTTTCTATTACAATCATATTGGAGATCAATTTGCAGATGCTCTTCGTTTACCGACTGGACCAATTATCGTATAAATAGAAACGCATCTCTTTTGTTTTTGTTTGTTTTATGATTATAATAAAGAAGAAGAAACAGGGTTCTCTCAACTTTGGTCGAAAGGAAAAATGTCGAAAAATAAAAATTTCAGCGCAGGTGGCGCTCTACTCCATATTTTCCTTTCGATATTTTTATTTCGACCAAAATAGTGAGATAACCAGAAACAGTCAAAGGTTAGCCACGAGTAAAGTTCTCCAGTTCATAAATCTCTTTTTGAATCAAACAGATCTACATTTATTAACATAGATAAGTTATACATTACCGAATAGAATTAATGTTTTTTTTTTATAGTCTGTTCAATTCAAATATTGTTACTATTCCTATCACCTACAATACAACTCTCGTATTACTACGTCTTCTATATCACTGATATCAATCGACGGATTTTTCATAGGATAGAAACAAATCAAAACATTGAACTTTCTACCTCACAGCATTCAGTTTCAAGTAAAAAGTTGAAGATGTTTTTTCTTGATTCAACTAAGGTTTGTCATTGCATTTATTTTAAATATAACATGAAATTAACAAATCTCAGACATGTACCAAAGGTAAGTATTTTGTTTTCTCCACATATAGATTGCTCATTGAGATTAAAAGAATGCACATTGGTTTGACTTGAAATAGCAATAGAGATTTTTCTTATCAGATGAACGATAAATAATAAAAATATATTCATTCAATATGAATTAATCGGGTTCTGATAATGACATGGAAGAATCTTGTGAAGTGAGATTCTTTTCATTGTTTGTGTTTACTATAGTTAATTTGTTCGCATCAATCGTTTCGATATTTTTAGCTGCTGTTGATATGGTCAGACCAGACATTGAATCATTTCTTGACGAATCTGATGCAAATCTAAATCGATTATTGAAATAAATTGATAGTGATGGACATTGCTCAAGAATAATTTCACATAAACTACGTTGAAGACCAAACCACCCTAAGAGAAACAGAGATAAAAACAAATCTAGAATGTAATCGAAAACAAAACTAATATCTATAATACAAACATGGATTAGTGTCAGTAGCACCAAATGACAAAGTAAGCCAAGCAATTAATGCAATCCATAAAGGAACAGCGATCACAGTGAATGAAAGCTTTTTCGTTTGGTCAGCATCTTCACAATCGAGCCGGTTAACCAGTAAAATCTTGAAAATAAACAAAATGCTATTATGGATATTAATTAGCTAAAATCTGTTTTAAATAACAAAAAGTACTCAGATATTTGCCATAATAGTACAAAATTACTGACTATTCCTTTTGTTTTACAAATTATTGTAACTGTTATAAGAAACTATGAATCTATTATATTATTTAATATCATCAACTTGAATTGTTCAAACAATTATAGAATTAAATAAACATACCAAGAAAGTACTAAATGGAATGAACAAAACTACATAAGTAATAGCTTCTGTAATCGTACTTAATTCACGATAATTGGATAGTGCACGTTGAGAACATCGATAAATAATAGCAAGAATGAATTTTACAACAATAAATATTAAAGCCACACATAAAGATATCCATATTGGAATAAAGACGATCTACATTTTAACTAAAAATAGCTAACTACGTAACTCACAAAACAAACAAATACATACGACATATCGCCATGTAATAAAATAATCTAGGCGAAATGGAAAAAATAAAAATAAAAGTCCATTTGCTGAAATAAAGCCTTGAATCTGTATGAACGGAAAAATAAATAAAGATATATTTTTAGTATCTGCGAAAGGACTATTTGCTTACAAGAAAATTTCTTTGTGCTTTCAATGACCATAGACATGATATAGAAGAAATTAGTATACATATAAGTAATGGAGTAAAACATGTAATCCAACGAGTTTCAAGACGATTTTCTAGCTTGTCACATATAAGTAGTTCAAATATAAGTAAAAGAATATGCATGACAAAATAAATAATCAATGCTTGACAATCATTGTCTGGCGTTCGAATGATTCTTTACGAAGAAAACAAAAAGACAATCTAAATTGAAATTTCATAAAACAATTTTTCTACCTGTTTCCATCACCATTTTTACACCAGACGAAAATTCCAATGCATGCACCAAAAACTACAAGGAATTTCCATATGAATAATGGTAAGAAAACAAGCCAATAACTAATTTTAATATATTCATCAATTCGCAATGCAAACAGAATTGAAAAAATCAATAGAGAACAACTAACAACAAAGCGACTAAAACATAACATGTTAAATGACATTAAAAAAAAGAATTTTTTACGATGGATTGCACGACTGAATGCACCGAGAGGTATCCATCCATTATCAATTAATCTAAAATAAATTTTTCTATAGAACAAAATAGAATCAGCTACTGATATTCCATTTTGTTTTTTATAAATTAGATATATATGATTAATCACAAAGTTATTCGAGAAAATATTCATTTATTATTCGTCTTTTTAAGGAGTCTGTAGTAATTTACATTCTTTTTAACATACAGGGAATTCCATAACAAATATTTCTCTATCTAATATATTTTACTGATGATTAAGCTATTTTACGAACGCACATCATTTATCCACAACGAGCATTTTAATTACCTATATCGTAGCACTCAGAAATCCTAGTGGTATGTTGAACGTCTATTCGAACTCAATGCCATCCCATTTCGGTAGTTCCTTTCTCGACAATCGAGAACTGAACGAGCACTTTGTTTCGTTACGTTTCAACAATTCATCATTTTTTTCCAAAACGAAAACTGTCACCAATCTCTTCGAGGGCGCTCAAAGGTTTTTTCGCGTAGTAGATATTATGAGTTCAATGAGTATTTCTGGCTTGCATCTAATAACTAATCACATGCAATTCGTTGTCAATTGAACCATATAAACAAAAAAATGTTCGTATGATACAAAATCTACTATAAAACAACTCGCTGGTTACACCTCTATCAAATGACATATAATTAATTTAATATAAAATAGTAAATAAATAACAATGAATAGAATATTAGTACACTAATGTCAATTTAGAAAAAGAAAATATGTATACATTCTTACTTGGTAATCTTTCGTAAAAATAAAAATAAAAATGTAAGTGTTATTGTCCAAACTATCTACATGATTATCATTATGCCGATAATAAGAAATCAATATTCAAATGAGAAGACTAACGCAGAAAAAAATGAATCATGGTAAAGATTACAACTCATATCCGGAGGGAAAAAAGCAATCTATATAATGTTTTTAAGAAGATAAATATAATATCAACTAATGCAAAATCAATTAAACCCAAGTAATTAGGTCATTAACTAATTTCGAGAACAAAATAAAAATAGACTGTAATATAGGTTAGTAAGCGATAAAACTTTAATCTATAGTCATATTGGGAAAAAACATCATGTTAACACTAAACATAAAATCGAAGCTCCTCTACCATCTATCATCCAGAATGACGTAATAGCTCTATATAAGCAAATAGTAGCATTACGGAAACAATAATGAATGGTAAAAAAAAAACATTTGCAATAATCTTGATAATTTATTCTCTAATTTAAATAAATTCGTCGATTAATAAAAAAATATATCATTTTAAATAATCACTTTTCGAAATTATTATTGATAACATATCGTAATTGAATGTAGCAATAACGAATAATTGCCACAGAAAAGATTATATAATAGAATAAGCTACCGTATTATTGGCTGTTGATCTTTTACTGAGCTAAAACTTTCTTGATTGCATACTATGATAAAAAAAATTGTTTCAAACGGCTAAATTGCTTTATTATTCAATGAATAATATATTTTGACAAAAAAAAACAAAGATGAACAATAACATCTACAGTTTCTTCTCTTCTCTCATTCTTATTTATCAAATAATCAGACTTGTATTCTGTTACCAATCTAAAAAATGAATGATGTGTCTATCTTTTCTCTATGAAAAACAGATGGCGCTATGGAACTACTTCATATTATATTATAAGAATAGCTTCTCCGATTTATAAATGAATTGTTGATCTTTCAGTAGTACCATGCTTTATTTCCACAGAATGAACGCCATACCATGTATAATTGAACAACTGACACCTGTACCCTTCAACTGTTTCTATCTTGTATGTCAATCACATGATACTTATTGTTTCATTTCTTTATGAAAAAGAAATAACCTGATTTCATACAAATGTCCCTAATATTGAAGTTAGACAGTATGGGTGTGGATGAAGGGAAAATGCTCTGAAACACTGAACCATTCGAAGTGTTGTTTCAACAATACCTTTGTTACTTGTGTTGGAATGATCATTTATATTTGATTGTTTCATGCGTCATTTGTTTTGCTGGAATTGATTTATTTCGATTTCGACATGTCCTAAAATACTAGTCGCATGCTAATATTTCCAGATAACACGATTGATAACCATTGCTTATTAATTTAAAGAAAGTCACCATGAACTTTATTTTTTACATTCAACTGTTTCCTTCTTTGTGCACGATCTTTATTTATATTCTTTTTCAGTAACCTTTCGGCAACGATATTGTCTTCTTCAGATTATTTGATTTTTATGTTTATAAACATATCTATATAGACATACACACGTACACGAGCGTTTGCCTTTCTCTTTTCAGTTATTCTTTTTGATATTCATTCAAAATATGAGGTACGAAAAAACCGAACCCAAAAAGGAATTAATGATACAGAATTAATCAGGCGGGTGAGATTCATAAGACTCCTCGTTAAAGGTAAATATTTATTACGATAAGAAAAGGAAAAAGTGATATTCATAATATAGACATACAAAATATTAGATTCGTTTATTTTTTAAGTGTTTTTTTTTGCGGTTTTGCAGTCAATACTATCTAATAAGAATGTTTATTTTTCATGTTGATTTTTCTCGATGAAACATAAAACAAAAACCTTATTGCCAAGGTCTTTATGAAAACCAAGTGTTTATTAATCGATAAAAAAATGAACTGTTACAATTTTATTATCATCGTAAAATTATTTTATAGAATATAAAATGAATTATTCAATTAGACGCATTATACTAATATTGATATTCTTGTGCAGATCTTGAAAATGAATATAATAATTGAAACTAGCATGAAAAATTGTAGCTGCCAAAAATATTTTGCAAAATTAGGAATGAATGTGATGTTTTCCTATTCTTGATTGAATTAGTCAAATCAACATCATGCAAGACGAGCTAGAACAACATTTCATCATGAAGTGTCATAGTGAATTCTGTTCAAGTCGATTATATTTCTAAACGCGGGTGTAGGGGTACATGCTAAGAGAATATCCAGACCCACGCCCTAAGCGCTTTGCTGCAAAGTCGGTGTATTGAAAGGAGCATACTGTAACACGCGTTTTATCGACTCTATAGGTTCAATAGCATTCAATGAAACAGAGATAATATTGGAAGATCTCTGTTACCTTATCCATGTTCGTTTTTATTAAGCATGAATTGACTCGAGACAGAGAGAGAGAGACGAGAAACAAAGAATGAAGCAATGCAAGTTAAATAAATAAACATCGATAAGAGCGAAATGAATCAATAAATATGAAATATTTTGACTGTAATAGATGCCTTCTTTCAATCATTAAAAGTGATCAAATGCATAAGATAATAGGAATGCGTCCCAACGCGTTTCAGCATGCAAACTGAAATGCGGCCAGAATGTGTTTCATGATTATATGGGATGACACATTAGCGCTAGTTACTCGGCTATCGAATGTCACATAGGAGCAATTTAATTAATGCAATATATTATGAAAAATAAACAATAATAGAATATTAAGAAATTGTTTCAAACAAAAACAATTATCAAAGTAATTTATTTCAAACATAAGTAAAAACTATGCAGTCAAATATGTACATTTCCACTAGTTAATATTTACTAAAAAGTTCTATCTAATTTTTATTGACTAACTGTCTGCATGAACACTATTACTACAATAATAATGCATCATGCATCGAATAAGAAGACCAAAATAATTAAAACTAATGCAAAATGATAAATCTCAAGTAATTCAATTATTATCCAATTCTAACAGAAAAATGAAAATCGATTATAATGAGTTATATTAACAATCTTCAGTAAAGCACACTCTATTGACATGAAAATAAATTGATGTTTTAACCAATTATTACTGAAAATCATGTAATAATCCTGCAGACGTAAATATCAACATAATTGAAGGCATAATGAGTAATAGAAAAACCTACTTAAAATAATGGGTATCATCATCTGCTTGTTTCAGGTCATTACAGACTAATCAGTAAAAAATTGTTTTTTTTAAATAGTCAATTTTCGAAATTATTCTTAACCGAATAGAATAATTGTTGATAAAAAGGTTAAACATAATGAATTGAGAAATTAACTAAAATAAAAATGTACAATTTGTAGAACTGAGTTTTTGATCAGCTAAAATTATTGTTTTAATTATTTGATAGAAATACTTGTTACTAACGATAAGACTACACTATTATTCAATGAATAATGTATAATAATAAAAAGTACAACAAGAAATAAAGATGAACAATAGCATCTACAGTTTCTTTTCTTTTTCTTATCAAAATTTAATCAGTCTTGTATTTTGTTACCGATGTAAAAGAAATGATGTGTCTATATTTTCTCTATGAAAAACAGCTGCTACTTTGGAACAACTCGATAGTATTATAATAAGAATAGCCTTTTCGATTTATAAATGTATTGTTGATCTTTCAGTAACACCATGCTTTGTTTGAACAGGGTGAAGGTCATGCATAGAAAATGACCATATCATGATATAATCAAGAATTTCCACGATCCTGGATAAAAGACAAATATTTAGCACTATAATTTCCATTTTTAGAAAATTGAAAATCGAAAGTACAAATGAGCACTCAACCCAATGTTCCTGTTCTGTCCAGTTCTCATCTCTAATTTGAATGAAATGACTTTAATGATGAGTAGCTACAATTCTATAGTTACGATTCATCCTTTAAGTTAATACTTTCAAATCTTACTCTTAATATAGAAGTGTCGTTTTTCAATGATGGTAGCCAATGATAAGTCTTAGACAATCAATACAGATGAAACGCGAAAAAAAGCTATTATGAAAGTTATATCAATATCATAGAAAAAGAACAAGTCACATATGTATAATTGAACAACGGACAACTGCACCCTTCAACTATTTCTATCTTGTATGTCAATCACGTGATACTTATTGTTTCATTTCTTTACTATATTCATTTTCAAGATCTGCACAAGAATATCAATATTAGTATAATGCGTCTAATTGAATAATTCATTTTATATTCTATAAAATAATTTTACGATGATAATAAAATTGTAACGGTTCATTTTTTTTATCGATTAATAAACACTTGGTTTTCATAAAGACCTTGGCAATAAGGTTTTTGTTTTATGTTTCATCGAGAAAAATCAACATGAAAAATAAACATTCTTATCATATAGTATTGACTACAAAACCGCAAAAAACCACTTAAAAAATAAACGAATCTAATATTTTGTATATCTAGATTCTGAATAAAATTCTTCTTTTTTTTCTTATCATAATAAATATTTACCTTTAACAAGACGCCGCATGAAATATAACTGTCTGATTAATTCTGTGTATTCAATTTCTATTGTAACTGATTATTTCATGTTTCGTATAAATCAAGGTCAATAATTCAGGCTTTCTGTTCAAATCTTCTCTTATCATTCTTGATATCAATAAAAAAAGAAATATTATCAAACGGAAAACAACAATAGTGTCTCAAAATTTACCTGAAGAAAAAAAATTTGCTTTCAATTTAAGAATTCAAAAAGAAAATCTAGAGATATATAAGAACAAAACAAAGCTGATAGATTCATTTTGATAACTCATTCGTATTATGATTAAATCATAGATATCTATTTTTTCTTCTTTTCGATGTCATTTTTAATGAATATGTATGATAAATTAAATTCATAAATCGATATTTATTACAATCATCATTGTCAAACAAATGTTTATTTTTAATACGAAATAATATTTATGTTTCGTATGAAAAAAAAACATTTGGTTAGTATAATCGATTTTTCTAAATAATTTATACAATCAGTACATGATATTCTTTTTCTTTTCAAAATTATGTCCATTAAATTCTTCATGTATTTATGAGAAAAATTGAATTACTAAAAAACTCGTTGATATATAAATATTCAAAATAATGTAAAACAGATTTGTAACGTATGAATGGATATAATTTTGTTTTTCTGCGTCATTTATATATACATATTTTCAAGTTAAACAGACAGGTGTATTTATCAGTAAACGAATCCGTCTGTGAAGATGATATTCACCTGTTAGAGTATATCGGTATCGTAAGTTCTATACTCATCAGATATAAGAAAAAGATGCATTAGTGTTTCTCTCCTTTTGCAATTCGTTGTTGCTTTGTTCTGTGTCTTCTTACCTTTCTTTTTTTCTCACTTTTTTCTCAGCTCTTTCGCTATAGTTAACTTACCACGATGTGTGATGTTAGGCGACAATGGCAATGATGCCAGCGAAGAGAATAACAGCAGTCGATGACGCTATCCGTGTATGTTATTATTTTTAACCACAATAAAAAAAAGACATGTGCTGGAAAAAAGTATATTCGTCAAATAAATAGAACAAGAGAGAACGAATAGATAACGACAAACCATGATGAATACAAAACATCTTAATAGAAAAAGATATAGACTAGTGTATAGGTAAGATTTTTCAAACCTAAGAACTCATTTTTTTTTACTTCAGTTGAGATATTTACAATTTAAACAAAATTAGATGGTTTGTTGTGCAAGCATAAGAGAGCTATCTAGAAAAAGAGAATGTGTTTCCTATTCATTTTATTAGTATAAGAGCAATCGTCCGTAGTATACATATTTAATGTGTTACGTAATCGCCATAGGGAACTTTTTTTTGCAAAAACGTCAGATTGCATCGTAGAATTCTAGTCAGCATCGTTCGTACGAGAATCACGTGCAACTGAGAGATCAAAGAGCGGCGTCATCTTGTTTCTTGAATATGAGCGAAAATGTTTCCTAAGATCATCTGCCCGATGGTTAGTCGGTACTTCATTTGTTTTTTTTTATAAATTAGTTTAATGTAATTAGATATTGTTAAACTAAAAATTCATACTTAGAAGCTAATAATACATCATAAACGATATATTATATTTTCTAGTAGTGATTCATAATCGAATATTGTCTGTTAACAATATTCATGGACAGTAGTCACGAAGAGGATCCTTCATTGGGTAAGTCGAATTATATGGATGTTGATTTCAAAATTCATAGATCTATTGTTTTCTTTTACAGAAAATACATCGCCATTAGTTTCACTTTCCGGTCTTGCTACTGGGACTAATCCAAAATCGATTCGTGAATATGATGCAGTAAGTTGTTGATTTATTTTTTTTTCCAGTATTTTTTCTTCACATACATATCTATTATATCATTCGAAACAAAGTAATTTGGTTAGGTAAATAAAAATTTGCACGAATAGTGACTAAACAAATAATAAAAATACTATTTATATTTTCATGATGAGCTCTAAAACCAGTAGTTTTTCTAACTAAAATTGTTAAGACGAAAACTTTGATTACGCGATAAGATAGAACATACTTTGCATATCTTCGTATAGATACGAATGTGTCGAAAATGACTTTCGTTTATATATTTAATTCTTATCATTAAAATTTATAAAAAAAAAAAAAAAAGAAAAAAAAAATTGCAATCAGTATAAATCCTGCATCATGAGTACTTTCTTTATTTGAATCTATTAGTTTGAGATTAAAAATAATATTTTCTATCATTGATGAAAATATCTTTCGTTTCATATAATTTTTGCCAAGAGTGCCTCGAATTTTCCTATACTGGCCAAATGTGCGTTGTCATCACCGCACTAGAAGTACTCTTGATTTTTACTTTATTATTATTTATGGTCTGTTTTTATGTTGTCTAATTGTAAAAGCAACAATTATAATTATTTCTTCTATTATGAATGTTTGTAATTATCGGAATGACAAGAATATTCTTTTTGGAGAAATAGCGAAACTATTTTTAAATTGAATTTTCTTCTTCTTTTTTTGTCTTCGTTTATCGATGGTTCTCGTCATTTAATTTTTATTTCACTGGCTATGAAAAAAGTGAGATAGAAGATATATGTACATGTTTGACGTCGTTAGCATTGTAACACTTAAGAGATAAAAATATACCACATGGACGAAGCGGTTAGTTGAACTGATTTGGTCTCTTACGTTTTTCTATGTCATTAATATGAATAAGTTAAAATTTCAACTTTCGTTCTAGGTAGTTGGAGAACTTAAACGTGAAAATTTCGATTTGAAATTACGCATATTTTTTCTCGAACAACAAAATCCATCTGATAGTAGAAGCACATCATCGTCATTAATTCAACCAAATTATCGTCAAGCATCGCACTATGAACATATTGATCAGGCAGCAACAGTAAGATCTATACATAGTGATCATGAATCTAATATAGAAAGGAACGCGGTGACGAGTTCTGCGATATCCTTTTCGAAGTATGGTATTCACTTTTGATTAATTTTAAGTAAATAATTTATACTTTTTACTGTATCGGTGTTATAAGATTTTTATACGAGTGAAAATATTTAACTTCTTAGAAAATTATCCATGAAAAATCAACTTGGGATGAGAACAATACTGATAGAAATCGTATAAGTCGAGTCTAAGTTATTTAAGATTCTAATTTTAATTGGTGACAAAGAATTGTAAATTTTTGTTTTTGAGCTCGATGTCAATGATTTTTTCAAAAGAAATCTAAATCGATCTTAGCAATAGAAGGAGCGACAGATCATCTGCATTCTCTAGAAGTTCACTCAAAACACTCAATGAGAAAGACAAAAGAAAAAGTATACTGATCATTAGAATTGTTCTTAAACAAATGAAATTCTGTCTTTTACATAACTTTTTCGATTCTAAAATTATATTTATTTTTTTTTCTTCAAAATTTTCATAAGCAGATTCTAAAAATCATCACCTTTACTTGTATTTGTAGTGGCCCCTCGGTCGCGTAGCTACTTGATCTATTAGTGATAAATAGTTATTGTGTTCTCTGTCTAATTGATCATTGATTTGTGCTTTTTAGTCTCACAATGAACGATCAACAAATACAGCGAATCAAATTCATCTACGTTTATCGGCAGGCAGGTATGTTACTCTTAGTTTATGCTTATTTAAAGTCAACTATGTATACATTCCATATGTTCTCATCTTTATTTAAAAAAGTAATCGTTTTATTCTCAAGTTAAACGACGCCTAACGAAATAGAATGAACTGCTGAATGATGTGATTTTAATCTCTCTTTCTCTTTTTCTTCTCCTCTTTTGTATAAATCAAATGGTGCCTCTTGTTCTTCTATAACTTGTCTGTATTATGGAGAGTAGGGAAGCCATACAAGAATAAGAATGAACAGAGGAAAAACGAAAGAAAGATCGAACATATATGCAGTAATAGAGATGAAATACAACTGAAAGTATTCAACTTATTGTTGTACGATGGGTGCTACACAATCAGCAGTGATACGAGAGGCAAGCGATGATGAAGTGGAATATATTAATGATGACTTAGATACAAGGTGATTGTCTCATTTGTTCTAGAGTTTTGTAAACTAATCAACTGACAAAATATTAACTATTAATATTAAACATAGATTTTTCTAGTTTTTTAATATAAAATAGATGTTTTTCGTTACCTATTAAATATAATGATTGTGCAGCAATTAGAAGATCTAATATCAATAACTAATTTCGTCCCTCAATACGATCGCATACTCGTACTTCTATATCAGTGGTTAATCAGAGTGGGATACTGTAGCCGATTGCTCGTTCATTTCGAAACTTTTCTCAATTTTTTTGTCAGCCGAAAACAAGCTGATATGTTCTCTATTTAACTTCGAAACACTTTCTATGAGTACTCGTTGTCCGTAAATTCGAGATCCATCCCTATACTAAACTTGAATTTTTTTTGCGTAAATAAAAAGACAAATCTTGGATTAAGCGATGCTGAGTGTCGACAAAAAGCTCATTTCAATACTTCTATATCTAAACATATTTGTACATAAAATTTCGAACTTTCATTTTTTTCTATTCTTCTTCTTCGCTGTTTGTCAGACATGTCTAGTTTTAACATAGTAACTAATTCCATTAGGTATAATAATCGAAGCATTTTTAACAAAAAACACAATCTAACATTTCTTTTTCGTCGTCTACTTTGATTTGGTTTTTTGATAGTTTTTTTTTACCTTCATTTTTTTCTTTTATCGAAGCCATCAATCATTGACACACGCTACCAATAATCAAGGAAATGATGAAACTGATGAGCTACATGCATTAAGAGCTGAACTTGGTCGGTTTCGTCAAGAAAATGAACAACTTCGCCAAAAATTTCTCCAATTTTCTAATGAGTCAATAGGAAATTTTACTTCTGAGAAAAATATTCAAACAGCAACAGGAACGATCACACAGTCAACTGTAGATAACAAAATGCCTGTTAGTGCATATACTTTGCAATTTTCTGATCGTGAGAGAAAACTTCAAGAGCAAACTATTTCATTAGAAAAGGTAACAAAAAAGCAAACATGAAAATGTACAAATAATTGAATTGTTTTCTTTTTCGATTTTAATACAGCAAATTAAATCACTACAATCTGAGTTGTTTCAAGTAAATAGAACTTTGTTTAAAAAGAAAAAGAATATTTTCTTTTGTTCTTTTCATTTTCTTTTTACAATAGAGCAGTGATGATTTAAAAGTTCTTCGCCAGAAATATGAAGCCGAAATTCGAATCAATCAAGAGCATAAAACAAAAGCTGAACGTGTATTGAAACGGGTACAACATGATTATGATAAACAAATTGCTGTAATATTTTAAAAAATCATCGAAATTTCATTTATCTTTCTAATGTATTTCTTGTTGTTTTCTTTGCTGCAGCATCTCCAAGCAGATCATAAACAAAAACCAACAGCCTATGAATCATATCGACATGAGGTAAAACTTAAAAGATCGATCATTTTTTTTATTAGTAGTCTCTATGAAAAATAGTCGAAATATATCTTAACAGAAAAAGACAAGAAACATTTTGTTTTAGCCTCTACTTGCTCGAATTCGTTTATCTTATCCACTGGTTTGTATTTCATGTGGCTTTTTGAATTTTTCCGCTCAACTACTCTTCTATGCCCATTTGTTGTTTTTTTCGATAAATACACAATTATTGATATTCTATAATCAAATTTTACTCACGATAATTAGATGGAATTTTAATTTGCTTAATTTTTTTCCAATGCTTTACATGAGTGTTCACAATTTTTCGATGAAATATTATGAGAGAAAAGGAGCAAATGATTTTTATTTAATCTAGAATTTTATGATTTAAAACTTAATATGGTTTTAATTTTGGTTAAGTTTTTTTTATTTGTTTGCTTATATAGCAAGACCAAGCAAGTTCCAATGTCAATGTTGAAGAATACCATCGAGAAATTGAGCATCTACGCCGTACCATTAAAGTATGATTCCATAGAAAAGAAGAAAAGAAAATTAAAATCTAAAAATGTATTTTTTCTTTATAAAACTATATAGCAACTTGAAAATCAAATTCTATTGATGGCTTCAAAGCAACCAACTCCTATAATCCAACATTTGCCAGCATTGGATACCAATTTGACTGCAGAAGTCCGTATACTATTATCAAGAGATTATCGATTTTATTGTATTCTTTTATTGAATCATTATTAAATTAATTCAATTTTAGAATTTTCAACGGTTAAACGAACAAATTAAATCATACGCTACACTTCATGAAGTATGAATATCTTGTTAATTTAAATATCGAATAATTCATAAAGATGATTTTTAGAGTCTACGTAATGAATGTGAAGAGCTTCGACGAAATGAACAGCAACTACGACAAAAAATTAATGATTTACTTTCTCTTTTGAATGTACGACAGGATAAATCAGATGTATGTTTAAAAGAGCAAGCTTGATAGTAACTTGATACTATTCTATATTATAGACACCCACATCCATCGCGCGACAAACATCACAGGTTAATATTTATATTCATGTTTTTTAATAGTTGTTGTTTTTAAATACGATATTAATTTTTATTTAGACTGTTACTAATGTGTCAAACGTTGAAGTAGGATTTTTGACATATTTTCTTTTCTTGAAAATGAATTTCTCATCTTTAGAATCCTCACACAGCTATTGCTCAGGTGACAACACAAATTCGAAGTTCCGCTGAAAGTGTATCTACTTTAACGAATAGTATAACGAAACTGAAACGGGATTATGAAAATGTAAAAATGCTTTTTTCTCTCTTTATCATGTATATATTTACTAAAGAAAAATATTTATTAAATTTAGAGTCAAGGCATAATACACGAAAAAGACACTTTAATTCAAGTATATATTTTATTTTTATTATTTTCCTATAATCATTATATATATATTATTTAGGAATACAGAATTCGTGAATCTGAAATTGAAAGACGAATCCAAGGAAAATACGATATAGAAATCGAAACACTTGAGCAGGATAAGAATAATTTACGAATACAAGTATAATTTACTAGAAGATTAATTTCACTATGATCTGAATTTTTTTTCTTTTCCTCCTATAGATTCAAGAGCTTGATTATCGCCTAAAAGATTTTGAGAATCTACATGATCGATCGAGAATCGATTTCCAAAATGCTTATCGCGACATGGAAATTAAATCTACTGAAGTATGTTACTGTTTTCTTGTTTATTCTTAATTATTCCCTATGTTTTTTTAATATCTTATTCATCAGGAAAAGCAAATTTTACAAGAACAAAATCAAGTACGCTGTAAAAAAATTGTAAATCTAAATTTCTATACGAATATTTTAGACGTTAAATGATGGTATACATAGTCTTCAAATAGAAATAACTGAAGAACAACAAAAATATAATAATCTACAAACAAATTATCAAAAATTAGTATGTATTCGATCATAGCTGAAATTTCTATAGAAAAGTTTTGTTAACACCAGAAGAAAGTTCAACAAAAGCTTTTATTGAAAGATTTATAAATTGATCAGTATCTTAACTCATTAGAATATTTTCTATGCAAACGTTTTAAAATTATAATGTTAGCTATTGTTTTATTAGAATAATTTTTGGACTCCATCGTATCAGCTTTCAATGATTTGTTTATTCTTGAAAAGAAAATAGATTCCTATGTAAATAAATATGCGAGAAAGAAGGTAGCAATCATTTTAGTTGAAAGAACTCTTGATTGAAACAGCTTTTACAAGTTGACTACAACAATGCTTGGCCTCGAATTATTAAAAAATTGAGATCGATTTCAAGTCTACTGTGTTTATTCTATGAACATTAAAATACTCGATATGAGTGAGTCTAGTCATTTTCGGTTACTTCTCTGAAATCGAAATTCTCTGACTCATATGTAATAGTTATGCATAAATTAATTGAATTGCTCGTTCCCGATCGAGGTGAATCTTCAAAAATGACATGTTACATTTTATTAGAAAATCAATATCATAGCTGCTCTAAATGGATCTTTCGTAAAATTCGAACTGTAATGGGCCTATAAATATCAATGCATGTTTTGTTTTCAGAATTTTGAGCTTGAAAAATATGAGAAATTTCTTCGACTATGCTTTTTTTTGTTATAGCTATAAAAATAGATGAGATTTATATAGAGATCGATTTGAAAACTTCTTATGCTTTGACACTGTTCGATTAATATTTGATTTAGTTTTACGCAGTTTTGAGATATTGCCATCTGAGTTATTATTTACATAAGTGACAGAAAACGAATGAATCGACTTAGAAAACTTTCTAAGCGAAATTCGATTTCTGTTTTGAATTAAATTTTCTCGTTAGAATGATTGTCAAAAATGAATTTCAGAAATTCTTTCCTAAACGTATTAAAAATTGAATTCATCAGATCAACTAAGTATGTTTTTGAAGATAATAAAATAAATTCTCTCTTATGTTTTTCTTCGTTCAACAGTATTTAATATTCGGCAAATAATCTTTTAGAAAAGCAAAACTACCTTAGACATCTTTGTAGACTAAGTACAATTTGAGAAGAAAACTTTGAAGGAAGTTTGAGACTACATTTTTTTATTTGAGAATACTTTGCCTATGAGATGAGACGAGTTTATTTTTAAACTATTCTCAGTTGAAATAAATAAACTGATCGTTTAGAGTGTCATTTTTTCAAATAGGATATTCCCTAGAAAAAAAATCTAAATCCTGTTATAAAATATTCAAAAATATTTTGTTCATTCTACGAGGGAACCGCCCGAAGTGATCCACCGCTTTTGAGCTCATACTTTGGGCATAAGTAGGGGACCCCGAAACTAGAATAACCCTATGAGGATTTGGGTCNATGCGCCTCTGAGGCTGAGTTACAGTCGTTTTGCTGAATTTTTGCCCTATGGCACTGGTTTACCTGCACAGTCGAATCAACGAATTTCGACCTGAAATTTTGTCCATTAAGAGGCCTAAGAGCCACTAGAATACCCTGACAGTTTCAGACAAAACGAATGCATTCTTCTTAAGATATTGAATTTACAATAAATTCCGATTTTTGCTAACTGTTTGCGAGAAATAGTCGGTTTTTGAAAATTCAATATCTTAAGAAGAATGCATTCGTTTTGTCTGAAACTGTCAGGGTATTCTAGTGGCTCTTAGGCCTCTTCTTAATGGACAAAATTTCAGGTCGAAATTCGTTGATTCGACTGTGCAGGTAAACCAGTGCCATAGGGCAAAAATTCAGTAAAACGACTATAACTCAGCCTCACAGACGCATGGGTCCAAATCCTCTTAGGGTTATTCTAGTTTCGGGGTCTCCTACTTATGCCCAAAGTATGAGCTCAAAAGCGGTGAATCATTTCGGGCGGTTCCCTCGTTAGTTATTGCCGTTTTAAAAAGTTGTTATCTATCGATATAGAAAATAATCATACCAGCCCATCGTTTATTTCTTTTTCAGCAGTATGCTTTCGAAGCCATTAATGTCGAAGAGCTGCAAAGAACAGTTCAAGTAAAATATAAATATTCTTTTTTTTATTTACATGATTTTCATCGTTTTCTAAATGAATAGCAACAAAAATCACAAATTGAAAATTTTCATTTGGAACATCAAACAATGGAAGTTAACTTCCAAAAAGTAAGCTTTTGTTTGTTATTATTTTTGTATAATTCATATTTTATTTCTTCATTCTATTCTTTCAGCAACAACTTCGTCTAGAGGAAGAATACAATGTAAAAATTCTATATTGATTTTTTGAATAATCTTACGTATGCAAAATCCTATTTTAGTTTGTTAAAGTTAGAGTTACTCAAATGCAAAGTGAACTAGATACTTCTAATAGACTGTACAATGACGCTCGAACTGAACGCGATGAAGTAAAAGAATATTTATTATTATTTTTTAATGTTTATATAATTTATTTACCATTTTTTAGGCACAATTGATTATTGCAGAACAACAGAATAAATTTGAAACTCTTCATCAAGTAAGAATTAATTTCACTTTTAATATATGCATATATTCTAACATTTAATTATTAATAGAGTACACAAAACCAAATAACTCAATATATTAAAGTAAAGCATAAATAATATAAAGCAACAACAAACTGAACAAATATTTTTTTAGGAAAGAGATAATTTAACTAATCAATTAGAAGTTCTAAGACTTCAACGACAAGTAAACAAAAAGGATGTAGTTTCTGTTTTTAATTTTTTTTTTTTTGATAATCAATATTTTTAGACAGTCGAACATCAATTAGAAGAAAATGAAGATAAATACATCAGAATAGCAAAAATCAATGAGGAAGTAGATGAAAAAGAACCTATTTCGAGGAAGAACATAGAATGAATTCTTCGTTTTTTTCTTCTTCTAATTAGTTGACATCGAAAGTATCTGTTTATGAAAACCATTTTCATGATTTTGAAGACGAAAGGAAAAAATATCAAAGTGAACTTATTATACTTCAGCGTGAAGCTCAAAATTCCAAGACACAGCATGGCGATATTCTTCTACAAATTGATGTAAGATAAAGAATGAATGATTGATTATTCAAATCGGTTGTTATCTAATAATCATTTTCTTTTCGGAAAATAGGAATGGAGACGTAAATATGAAACAGAAGTACATGCATGCAGAGGTCTTGACCACGAAAAGCGTAACTTGCTAGCAGATCTTCAATTGTTAACAGAAGAAAATGCTGTAAGTCTAACGGAAAAAGAAATTAGTTAAAATATAATAGTATTCTCCATTGTCCTCTTAGACTCTCAAACATGAATTAGATAATATTGCCATTCGAATTCGTGTTGAACTTCGTCAAGAATATGAAAGTGATGTAAGAAGAGAATTATTTCCGTGTCATGATATATATCAAACAGAGAAATCTATTTTTCCTCTTAAGTATGTTGATCGTTACAGTAAATTAAGCGAAGCTACGCAAAATGAAATCGACGTGAGTGATCGAATTTCTATCTTAATTAAATATCATTTGAGTATTGTTATACTTTAGAATATTATGATAGAAAAACAGGCTGTTGAGACTGATATTGTAACAAAGAGTCTTACAATTACTAATGTAAAGTTTTATATCTTTCTTTTTTTGCAACTCATCTAAATATATTAATACATCCATTGATTCGCATAGCTTGAAAGTCAATTGCAGAACGTTCAACATGATTTACACAAAGCACATGCAGTGATTCAAGTTAGTCGTTTATTATTATTATTATTATTTTTTTTGTCTATCATATTTATTTATTATTTTTCTTTTCCATAGAATTATGAAATCGATATTGGTCATTTCAGAGAAGATCTCAATAGAGCAGAAGAAGCAAATCGAGCTATTAAACATGATATATCAAAGCAATATGCAAGTCAATTAAACACACAAAATGATCGCATCAAAGTATGTTAAATCGATAATTTCAACTATTTGTTTGTAACTTTGCTGTATTTTATTCACAATAGAAATTCGAAAGTCAAAATAAAATCTACGAAACACAAATCAACCAGGTACATTCATCGAAACGATGCTTTCTTTTTCATTAAAATCCTTTTTTCGTCTCTTTTCAGTACAAACACGAACTTGAAGCCTATTCAGATAACGTAAGTTTCGATCATACTACCTTGAAATCATTAGCGAAAGTTTAGAATCAGAAATCTTAATATATATATATATATATATATATTTAAGAGAGAAAAGATTTTTAGGAAAAAAAAGTGACATTTATACTAGTTTTTGCTTGCTACTATGAACCGATTCATGATGTATAGGCCAAGTACAACGCAAACAATGAGCAATTGTTAGGCAAGAGAAAAATCAAAGAGGCACATAGAAACAAAAAAAATGTCAATCATAATTGTTCAACATAAACTTAAGAATCAAGAAATGCTCTTGAATCTCCTCGTTCTCTATTTTTCGTTTCATATTGATTGATTGCTTTCAATAGTAAAAAAGAAAAGAAAAAAGAATGCAAGAAATTGATGTAAATGCTGTTACTCCTACCATTATTCCTTGACTCAAAATTTTCATTTATCGAACATACTCAAACGAAAGACTCTCTTCAAGTTTCTACTCAGAAAAGAAAAAGAAAACATCAGTAAAGGTAATTTTTAAAAATGAAAGTCTTTTTCCCTAAAGCAGTTTATTTTTTATTTTAAAATCGCTATTAAACTATATATTATGGAAAATGAAACATATCTATCATATAATTCCAAACTGACTATTAGAATATTTGTTTCTTCCTTGTTGTTGATAAATTTCAAGTCTTTTGATTATTTTTTTTCTCGAACGATAAAATATCGGCAAAAAGGAAAATTTTTGTTTATTTATATACACATGAAAGAATAGACTAGAGCGGTAAATTCCGCTATGCATTGAACAATTAACATTGGTATTACTATTTTGTTTTTCAATATCTAGTTTTTCATTTAATATTTTATAAAGAGATCCTTTGACGCAATCCGAGATTTTAGTATCCGTTGTTCTTCGCATCCTTTTTTTGAAACTTCCAGAAATCAATTTTTAGTGATAAATTGAATGAAATGTCTATTGAAACAAGATCTATAAAATAAAGTAACTGAAAAGGTCTGAGAAGTTAAACTAACTGAGGAAAATTATTAGTAACACTTTTGAATATCATTTCGAATTTTATTTGTATACATTACAACTATAATCATGTTGTCTTTTGTATAAAAAACAGATCTTTGCTCATACTAGGCAACCTATAGTGAAATTTAAAAAAAAATTATTCAAAATATATAACATGAACCAAAACGAAAGATATTTTTATCATCGAATAAAATTTGAACGAGTTGAAATTCTCATTCATGATAAGAGAATCATTATTTGCATATTCTATAAGATAAGAAAAGAATGAATATCATTTTATATATTTATTAAGATCTATCAACTTGAACAAGAACTTGCTCAAAAAAATATTTTAATTCAAGTGAGTTTTTATAAATAAATGTAACTATAATCTAACATATTCTATTTGATAATAGAAACTTCAAGCCGATCCTTCTACTGTTGATAATTCACGAACAGACTTTCAAATAAAACTTAACGTATATTTATCTATCCGCAAAAAACAAATATATTTATGATTTTTTTTTTAAATTCTTATTAGATTCGTTACCAACAATTGGAAGAAGAGATTCAAACATACCGTGATAGCCTACAAGAGAAAGATCAACAAATCGAACAGCTTCGTCGAGAAATCAAACCAGTTATTTGAAAAAAAAAAGAATTTTAATGTAAAATATTTGTTCTTCATATTTTATACTAGGTTGATAATTCACATAGTGGTACTATCGAAGCATTACAGCAGGATATTTCATACCGTCAACGATTACTTGATGAAAAAACATCAATTATTAATGAACATCAACATCATATCAGTGAATTAAAAATAAAGATTCAAGATTATGAACGTAGAGTTAGTAGAGTACAGGAACAATTACAACACGCTGAACAAACAAATTATGTAGAAGAATTTGAATTTACAATTATCTTTTGTTTTACTCGTATTTCTTTCAGACACAACAACTTGAAATTGATGAGCTCATACAAAAATATAATTCTTTGAATATTAATTTTCAAAGCACTCTTCAAGATAACGAAGTAGGATTATAAATAGTAATTGCACGAATGTTATCATTCTTGTCTGATAGATTTATTTGAATCAAATAAAAGATTTAGAAATGGAAAGAGTAAATATATATTTACCAAATTATTATGTTTTTTTTTTTTATGTTTACAATTTTACTAGAAAAACGGTGGTGGATCTTCATTTGAACAGCGTGAACATTATCAAAGTATCATCGATGCTCTAAAAGAAAAATTCGAAAAAGAAAAAGAAAAACCAATTCAGGTAAAATCATAGCAGAAAAAGATGAAAAAGAAAGAGTATTCTGTGTTCATTCGATCAAGTTCAGTAGAGAAATATTACATTTGAATTTTATTTAGAAAGAAAATCAATCTACTACTAAAGACGAAGTAAGAAAAATGTGCACATGCACATTTGTCAGAACTGCACACATAAGATGTCTAGAGTTTTTTCCTGACACTTGATCACGAGTTTATTATCATTATTTTAAACGAGTGCTAGAACAGCACAACGCGATTTTTCACATTTACTGACTACAGAAATATAGAGAAAAGAAAAGAGAGAGAGAAGAAGAAGAAGAAGAAGAAGCAAAGATATTTTTTGACTACTCACCGGGTTTAGTATATAGGAGAGAAAAAGGAAGAACAGAAAAATATCTTGTTTCTATCAGCAACAACCACAAGTTCTAACACTTTCTTGGCGTGAAAATGATAAAAGAATCTATGTGATGTCGCTTTGAGAATCTTCAAAATTCATTACGTATTTGCAACTGAAGAAGAATTAGATAGTAGCTACTCGTCAAACCCGTAGTAATTTTGAAAGAGATTATAATCAACTAATTTTCCGTAGCGATTTAAAGAAATAATTTTAATTTGTCCTTTTTTTATATTGAATTCATTTTTATTCTTTAGATCATGGATGGCAAGCTCAAATCTGATTTAGAAAAGCGTGATCAATTTATTGCAACGTTACAACAAACAATATTGGATAAAGATCAAGAGATCAATGTAAGAAAAAAAAAGACTAAATGAAAGTAGATCTTAAAAAAAATACTGCTTTACTTTAGAAATTATGTGAAATTAATGATTATAATCAAAAGAAACTAGAAGGATTCGATATAAGATTTATTGCTGAACCAACTTCTGACACAGTATATTCCAGTCGACCTGCACCCACAAATGTATCATTACAAGTCGATATGCAGAAAAAAGAGCGAGTAAGAAAGCTTCGTCGAAAAACAGAAAAAGTTTTGTGCATCTAAATAAGTATATTTATAGGAAATAGAGGATCTAAGAAATCAATTGAAAGATCTACAAAGAGGAAATCAAACGGTACGCATTTTTCACGATGTACATGAATATAATCTGAACTAAATATTTTTTCTAGTCTAGTACAACAACTGTTATTCATAGATCAAAAGCTCGCGGTAAGTGATAGAATTAACAGCTACGTTCTTGTTAAGGGATCGAAAAGAAAAAAAGAAAATCGCGATGATTATTTTTGTTTGCTAGCTTTTAAAAATTGATTTAGTATTGAAAAGTTTTGCATTTAGATTAGTTAAATAATATAAGGAGGCTTTAATAGTAACATTTTTTCTATGTTTTATTCAAGAGACGATTACAATATTGATAATTGACATTTGATTTATTAATGCTAAATTTCATTCTAGTAAGTTCTGATATTGATCAGTTAAATCGCGAAGAACTTTTATATGAGCTTGATGTTGCTTTACAACATATTGAAACTTTAAATCAACAATTGAAAAGTAAGTTTTTAATACACGAAAAAAAAAGATAACTAATGAAAAAACCTTTTTACAATTATGAAAATAATCATACTTGAATATCTGCAGACAAAAATCCTTCCCTTACGGAATTACACAAACAATTAGTCGAAGTTCGAGATGAACTTACACGTCAAAAATATGTTAGTCAAGTTTTATGGCGTAAACTCGATGCATTAATCGATATTCATGGTTCAAACACACGAGCTGAATTAGCTATTGAATTAGCCGATTATAAGGATGAGCTGGGTAAATTAAAAAATCAACAAAGTCGTCCTAACGATTCTCGTCCAGCTAAATTCAATAATAATTCAAGATCATCATCAGGTCTTTACTTAGTATTTGCTGTTGTATATTATTATCATCTTTTGCTTTCCTATTTCCCCTAATATTCTAATACTTTTGCACTGCTTATATTGTCTTGCGTGACTTGTTTACTATTGATTAATGTGATTACTCACGCATTTTTGCTTCCTTTTTAAACTTCTCTTTCTCTGTCTACGGAAATTAGAACAAAATCTTAGTGCATTACATAACGGTTTATCATCAATCGGCATGGAGTATCCAACAAAAAATATTAAATCCACTATAGCATTATTGGAACGTTCAAATATCGAATGGCAAACGAAATTAGCACGACTTACAGAACAACTTGGTCGAAGTGAACATCAATCGAGAAATTATCATCGAGAATTAAATAAATATCAAAAGATGCTCTACGAAGCTGGTGCGTATATTTTCTTCATAGAATAATCGTTCTAATATATTAGCAAGAAAATTTCTCTTTAATCATTGCTCAAACTAACTCAGCATTCATGATTAACTAGCGTTATTCATGCAAAAGTCAAATATTAAAAAAATAGCTCCAACAAATATTTATTCTCAATTAAAAGTTAAACAAAGCAAAGTCATATGATTTCCACTCCGAAACACTGTGAAAAATGTTTCTATTATCTTTCATTAAAAACTATGAGCATGCCCGTTTTTCTCAACTCAGTTTTAATCAAATGGTTATTAGATATGTTTCAATTACCTCTGACTCTCAGGAATGATGCTTTTCTGATAGGAGTAAACAGATATGTACAGAATAGAATTTAAAATTTATCTATTCACTTTCAAAATTTTTACTAATAACAGAATCACCTATGGACGAATCCTAGATCAAACGTTTTTTAAAGTATAAAAACTTGACTAACATATGCTTGTATTATTTAGGTTTAATAGAATCATCAGTTCGACAGCGTCGACGTAGCGCCGATGATTCAATTATAATCGGCCACATGGATTTAAATAAAAGAAGTGAGGATCTCACCGAGATCAGAAATATCGATGAACTTAAAGAAATGATTCATAATCAACGTAAATTTATTCAACAACTGCAAATGCGTGTTCGAATTAATACATCAGATATAATTCAATCACCAATCATAGGCAAACTTAAACAACAAATACAGGTAAATAGATGAGTTTAAGGCACTAGAATTACGAAAATTGAGTAGAATTTGTGTCATAGATAGAGATAATTGAGTTATGCTTATAGGCTTTGTGCTTTTAACATTGAAGGAATCTAGTTTAAAAATGATTGATAACGTATCTTTTAATTTTCTAATGTCTAAAAATCAATAAGTGATTTCGGAGTATTTCCATCAGTTTCCTGACTTTTCCTATTGCATTCTAAAATAAATGTGGAAACTTCGGATTTCATCCGAGAGTTATGTGTACTGCAAAAAGTACATGGGACATATGAGTCATTCTAGAACGTTTGAACACCAAAATTATCATGAGAAACTAGGCACTTTGGTTTCTGGATCAAGTTTTTGTGCATTTTGAGACCTTTTTCAGGCGATATTTCGTTAGAAAGCTACGATTTAGTTCAAAACTAGTATCAGATTCGGAATCAGCGTTAAAAACTGAGTCGATTTATATATGTTGTGGATAATTCTGAGAAAAATGGTTTTTTTTTTGAAAAATCCCTGTACTCCCCCTCAGGGATGGTCTGATCAAAAATGACAATTTTTTCGATAACTCAGCCATCTCTTGACGGATCCTTCTCATCTTCGAACTCGACTGAGACATTGATGAGGCTGAACTGCGTAGAAACTTTCATCACGATCTGGCTCTCCTTTCGGAAGTTATCATGTAAACGGCCGGACATACCGACCGATTCTAGAGGGTACTCATTTTTGAGTACACAAAAAAGAATATTTGAGTACTGTTTAAAGAGCATTTTTTGTAGTCAAGCTGGCAATGCTTACTGAATAATATATAACAAACAATTTTCAATCAACTTAAGAATTATTAAACAATAAAGAAAAACTTATTTTCGTTTTAGAATCTCAATCTTGTTATTGACACATACAAATCTGAATCAAATTTACTTAAAAATGAACTTAAAAAACTCTATAAAACAATAGAGCATAATAGAAAAATGCAACAAAATTATGAAAAAGTTCTCCAAGAACAACAGCTTTCTGTTGAACAAGCCAAAAAACAATTAAAAAGATACGAACAGATGTTCAAAGTTAGATTTGATCTATTTTTCACCTTCAAATTTAATTTTTTTTTCTTTTAACTAGAAATACGATACTCATTTGCCCATATTCGATGAAAGAAAACAACATTTAATTGATCCGATTGATGACTATGTTATTGATTTAGATATTGATGTACTACAAGAAAGTGAAGCGAAAAAAAGTATGCTGATTTAAATGAATGATTTCTTTTTTATTCTCATACTATAATATTATCATCAACATTCTAGACAGACAGAGAAAGAGAAAACCTAGGCGATCATATATCGTAATTTCACCATGATTATCTAGCACCTTTCGATTATTGATTAAGCTTTTTGCCTTCTACACAAATCACTTCTTTTAACATCGATTGCTATTCATCTGCTCTACAAGTTTTCTTTGCTCAGACGGCAAAGATAATATATGCGATTCTTTTTTTTTCTAACGATCACATAAGCACAAGACATGTTACAAAATATGAATTTTTTAAAATTTTTTGTAAATATTTAGTTAACATTTATTTTATATTCATGTTTAGAAACATCGTTGGCTAAAAAAGATAGTGCATTGAGTAGTGCAACAGATACCAATGAATTTCAACGGCAGATTCAGGAAAAAGAAGATCAATTTCAAAAATTAAACGCTGATTTCAATAAGAGAGGCGAACAAATTAAAGAACTTATGTTTAAAATTAACAAGTAAGTTAAATATACAAAAACGAAAATAATGATGTTGGCAAAAATCGTCCTCTACGTCTTGAAAGATGCTCAATTCAATATTATTATAGAATAATCTAATCAGTGTATTATGATAACAGCAGTTCACTCGATGTGTTGCCTTTAAAAAAGCTTTTCAGCGCAGCCCCGTTGGGGTTAAAATGCGGAACTCACATATTTCGGTCAGTTAGATACTGATCAAATAGAAGTTTTAGTTTTTCAGTGTAGTGAGATCATATTTTGTTCAAAAGTAAGATAATAAAACCTTTTTAAGATTTGAAGTTTATTGGATCTATGAATAGGAAATATTACTAGAGAACATATGAAAAGCGTTTTGTTTAGAATATGTCAGTATGCTGAAGTGTTTAGTGGTTTCATTGAGAAATATTGTGAATGATAATAGTTTAAACAGTATTTATGATAAAGCTATCAATATTGTTGAGAAATTTATATTTTTTCGTATTACCAGGTGAGAAATTGATACATTTTTATAAACGAAAATTTGATAAAAACTTCCTAGTGGATGGAAAAGCTGCAAATTGTAAATACACTAAAGCGAATTGAAGCTCTAGATTAAGGTACTTGTGTGAGAAAAAAAAGATTAAAATCTTCATCTGTTTATTGTAGGTGATAGAAGTAACGAGTGTAATAGTAGCATGAACTAGTTGCTAGCTTCTGTAGCGATAGCATACACTCGTTGCTAACGTTTGTAATAATAAAAATATACAATACTGTTTTGTAACTGTGGACTATAATAATAAAAACGATAGATTTTGACGATTAATTAGAGATTAAATCCTAATTATAATGATTTCTAATTAGTGAAATTAGATTTTAATTACTGATATGAATAGTGGTGAACATAGCCAATCGATCTGTACGAAAAATCTATCTAATTAGTGCACCGAAGTGTTAGTTTTTTCATGTTTTATGTCTGTAATGGGGAGGGAGGGGTGGGGTACAGGGGAGCCGCAAAAAACTAACAATTCAACTTACACTCACTCTTTTCTTCGAAAATATATGTGAGTTCCACAAAATTAGTTTCTATTCTGTAATACTACATAAAAGTCTTTGTAGATTAAACTTTACTCGAGAAAATAGATTCCTTAAAACACTCCTCTCAATATTTTATATGGTGGATGTCAATCAAAATAAAAAAGATCGACCAAAATATTATTCTCTCTGAGCAGTTTGATTGTTTAATTTTATCAGTAAAAGAAAATGCTTCAATCGTATTGATTTGATTTTCAGTTTGGAACGAGTAAATACAGATGCTGAACGTCAATATCGTAGTGAATGTGATCGAATTCGTCAAGAATTAACTAGCGGAGTTCGTGAAATTGAAAATGAATTAAAACAAGCACGTTTACAGATTGATTCTCTCAAATCATACCAATTGCGATATGAGAAAGTCGAAGACAATAATCAACAGTAATATAAATATAAATCCTACTAAAATAATCATAAAAAAACGAAAAATTTTCTCATTTAGATTAACTGTTGAAATAAAACGTTTGCAACAAGAAATCGAACGTGGGGAATCTACTAAGAGTCATTATAAAAGTGAATTTGAAATATTGGAACGAAAACTTCATAACTCTGGTACGAATATGTTCATTCTTTTATCGAATCATTTTATTCTAATTAACTATTTTAGGTAAAAACACAACTGAAATTGCCGTTGGAAAAAGTGAATTGGCTCAATTATTAGAAGCAATACGCCTTCTTCGTCTTGATCTTGAAGTTAGTATGGAAAAACAAAAAGAATTACAAACAAGATTAGATGAAAGCCTACGTCGATCAAGAACACCACGTGAATTTACATTCTCTGGTCGTGGAGTTTCATATCCTGACCTACGTATCCTTGATGCTTCTGGTTTAGTTGGAGCTGAGAATACATCATCATCAACAATGATTGACGAACATCGTATAAGACCTATAGGTTCATCTTCTGTTGAATTTGATCAGGCTGAATTTCGACAACAATATGCTGGAGAAACTGAACAACGAAGTATGTTGAACGTTTTGTTTTGAAGATGATTTTAGATAGAATTATTTTATTTTCACTTTCAGTTCCTATACAACGATATATTATTGGTGAAATTCAGGCTCATAATGAACTTCGTCAATTGATACAGGATATTAAATTTGATTTGAAAGCAATTTTTCCTGAATTAAAAGAAAAACTTAGTGAAAAAATGGTATGCATTTTAAAAAAAAGCAACAGGGATAATTGTTTGTAACAGATAAAATTGATCGGATCTTGACTTTAAACAAAATTTTCTATAGATACTTAGAGAATAAGAGTAAAGATCGAAAATTTTGCAAATTAGAAAACGGAAGATTAACTTCGAAATTAGTTTTCAACTTCTACAAACTAACTTTATGAAGAAAATTATAGGATGACGTGCTAATCGAGTGTAGCATTTAAATAATTGAACATATTCTTAGTCTCATGTATATCAATAGAGTTGGAATTTTCAAAAGAAGAAGTCTCTGTAATTATTAAGATTTGCTGAAAAAATTTAAGAGAAAATTCAATATTAGTATTTTTCGTTAGAGCAAAACCTTTCAGAAGATATGTATAATGTTCAAACTATGCTTGAGTTCATCACATTTGTTCGGATAAAAAGTCTTATTTCTATGT
>OENM01000134.1:112531-128381 GCA_900239745.1 Rotaria magnacalcarata | reverse complement strand
CCTTTGATCATGAAGTGACCGATGTTTTTTTACTCTTTTACCCATCCTGTTTTGTACAGTTCGAAAATGTCTATCGACTGGACAATATAAGAACAGCTCTATTATGATATATTTTTGTCGAAAATGGGAGACTCTTTTCAAGAGCAACAGCCAAATAGTCAACTTTTGTTAGTGTTCCTAACGCTTTTGAAATTCATCTTTTCGTGACAAATTTAGTATTAAAATGCTTGTCTCAACAGCAGCTTTCATTTCATATATAATTTGGCTATGTTCACTTGAAAAAATTGAAATGGGCCGATAGGGTATTTTATACGCCCCTGTCCTTTTCATGTAAACACGAATTTTTTTATTAGTAACCGCAATTGAAAAATTATTATGCGTGAAAAAGATTTTTCTTATGATTTGACATTAAAAACATTCTATGCTTTTTTGTTTTTCGTACAACACTTTCGACGACTGAAAACAATGTTTTTTTAATTTCTTCTAAGTGACACAAGTCGCTTATTTTGATGACATAAATGTTGCTTTTAGTGAAATACTAGTAACATTGAATCGTTTCTAGCCTAGAGCGGTGCTTCAGAAAAAAGAATACAAGATGTAGACCACGTCGTTGTATAATCGACTAGAAGGCTTCTTACTGGTGCATTACTTCCTTGGATTTTTTTATTTTGATGAAAAGGAAGTGCTGATTTTAACAGAGAAATGTTTTTGTCGAGATCTTTGAAATGCATGTAATTTATTGTGTGATTTTATTTACTGATTCAGTGCTACTGTACTTCTGTTGTTGGATTAATATCAATCATTGTTGTATTTATTTGGAAAGTTAGGCCCATATAGTTCAAGACCCATTATGAATATGTTGTTTTCAATGGTGTTGAAATCTGGAAGGTTCTATTCAAATATGAATTCATCGAATTCTATAGTAATAAAAATAATTTGATCGATTTTCAAGCTATGCATTAATTGCAGGAAAATTGCTCATATTTTCGTTCAGTGCATATGTCGAATGAATAAAATGAACTAGAAAATTAATATTTTAAATGGAAAAAAAATAAATGTCACATGGGACTCTGTGACATTAGGGAGAGAAGAGTTTTCAAGTATCACTGGAAAAAGGATCTTTCCTTTAATGTAATAATAGCCAAGTCGCAGATTCAATCTAAATCCGTCATGCTTCGTGTTTTTTGTTCGTATTCATGATTTAATAATTATGAATTTACTGAATAAAAAGTGACGAACTTCTTGCGTTAATCATTTTAGACGATTGAATACAACATGGTTTCAATACATAAAAACAATCACGAATTTTCATGTCTATGATCCAAATAGTTCTGAATTGAAAAATGTTTTAAAACACTTGCAACATGGTACAATATCTGAAGCAAGTATGTCAATGAAATCTATTTATTAATTTGAGACTTGAAATTTCTTTTCAAGATGAAATGTCACAAGGTACTCAGATTAAACTTCTTCTTGAACTACCAAATGGCTTTCAAGGATTACTAAAACCTTATAGGTATATAAGATTTTTATTATTCTCTAACCTACCAAGAATTATTTATCTAGGGTGCCGCGTAATTATCAAACACAACCGGATCATTTCTATTTTAGTGATGTTGAACGACATCATGCTGAGATAGCAGCATTTCACGTAGACAAGTAAATTATACGATTAAGTCTTGATGTGATGATAATAAAACATATTATTTCTAGAGTTCTTGGCTTCAATCGTGTTCCGCCATTGATCGGACGTTTTTTTAATATAACTAGTGACATCCGCGAGAAAGCCACTGCGGAATTAGCTAAAACATTTTTTATTTCGCCTGGTAAATGAAAAAGTCTTTTTCTTTTCAAATGACTTAAGTACGTATTTCGATTTTCGTCTTTTAGCCCATAATACGTGCTTTCGTGGTCATTGTTCATATTATTGTGATACATCGCATGCTGTTTGTGGTAAGCCAGGCGATCTTTTAGAGGGCTCTGTTCAAGTCCTCCTACCGAGACCACCAGAAATTAATTGGCAAAAAATTACTCATCCATATCGTCGATCGTATAGCTCAATAAAACAAGTTGAATGGGAATCGAATGAAAACTTCTGTTACGAACATGTCATGATAGATGAGGATTATCACAATCGTTTACTGCTTGATATGATGGATTTATCTGCATTCGATTTTCTTATAGGTAATTCGTTTTTTTATTTTTATTATCGTACTATTTGTTAATACTCATTTTAGGCAATTTGGATCGTCATCATATGATGCGTATTAATTCACTAGGTACTAATACCGGTTTAATACATTTGGATAATGGCCGAAGTTTTGGTCGATATGATAGTGACGATTTATCAATTTTAACGCCTATTCGACAATGTTGCTTTTTTCGTTATGCAACATTTATGCGTTTATACAAGATTTATCATCAAGGTTTTTCCAAATTAGTTGCAGATTCTTTAGATACAGGTGAAACTTTACAAACGATTCTTGTTGAAGAACATCTCGACGCTCTTGATCGACGATTAGAAATCCTATTTGCACATCTCGATACCTGTATGAAAAAGCACAAAGTGAGTGGAGTTATGATCGATGATGGTATTTATTAAATGAATTCATTCGATATGAATCGTAACCTAAGAAGAGTAATTTTTGTTGGTTTATTTTTATTTTTCTATTCGATGTTTTGTTAAATCTCTGTTAAAAGTTTTTATTTGTTATTATTGTTGGGTTTATTTTTTACCAAAGAATATATATTCAAAAAAAAACATAAGAGAAAAAACACTATTTGACAATGAATTTGTAAAACGACGATCGATCCGTTGGAGATTTTCATTTTCTTCGTTTACCATTACGTGAATTAAGAACGTTAAAATTCAATGCATTAAATCCACGGCCATAATTTGCGTTCCAATCAAAACTCGATGATTGCCGATTTTCAGCACTAAATGCATATAACATATCCATTTCATCGTTTTCATATCGATCAGCAGAATCTTCTGTTTGTTCACTAATTGTTTTATATCGTGCACCTTGCCCATAGATAAGGCCGGTGTTCCGATTTATAAATGTTGCTATACTTCGTAGTGTTAATGAAATGCGTTCACCGTAGAAAGCAAGTTCATCGGTATCTTTTTCTGAATTGGGTCGTTTATCTGGACGAATCGAATGGTACCATTCACGATTGGTTCGCCAGCCCAAAATAAATAGAGAATTATGAGGTAATTTAAACTCTTCTCGAATATCATATTGTCGTTTATTTATTAAAGTCATTTTACGAGCAGCACCTATAGTTTGAAAAGAAGATAATCAATGATGTTTCGTTACTGACTATAGTTTTACCTAAACTATAATTAACAATATTTGAGTTAAGTAAAATATCTAATGTCTTATCGGAATGTTCACCAATATTATCTTTTCCATTTTTATAATATTGTATTAATGCATGATTTATGTTTTGCTGAAGAATTTCTTCAATTCGTTCTTTTATTGTCAATGCTGTTGGTGTCCATGACACAAGTTCAGGTTGTTCGTCGGCTGGATGTCGATAGAGGGGCTCATATTCATCGTCATTTTCAATGGTTATTGTACCTTGAATACAGATTTCACGTGGTACACGTTTACCTTTCTGTCGCATTGTATTCCATTTGACTTCATCGTGCAGTTTATAAAATAAATCATCAGCTACCTCGGTTGGGAAGATATCAAGTAATAGAAATGAATCATTTGAACCGTGTACAATGGCATTTTGTGCCCACGATGGTATGTTACTTGCCATTTAAATCTTAAACTTTCAAAAAGAAACAACACCTATTTAGTATATGTTACTTTAGATATCGTGAAGATAAAAAAGAGACAACTCCAATAATCTAATTAAAAATCTACACTAGTCCCAAATCGTACGAATTCTTGTTCAAAGTCTCTAAACTAACACAAGGTAAACATTTTCATAAGGAAACATCATGAGAAATATGCCCGATAAACAAATTTCATTGCAGTATGTATTTTCAATACATTGTCATTATGAAAACAGCCTTCCAAAAAGAAAAAGAAGCAAATGATTACCTATTCTGAAACTACTTTCAAGATATTAGTATGCTGCATATTTATGCTTAAGTTTGCAACTATGGAGTGAAGCATTCATATCATTGGATACTCATGAATTTCTCTTTGTCACTTTAATCGAAGTCAGTTTTTCAAGTTTTCCATAACTATATGCTTACTTTTTTTAATTAGGTAATTTTTTTAGGTGAAACAATTTTTAAAAACAGCTGGTGTGTATGCAACTTGCATGAGAGTTATTTTAGTTTCTACCCTAAAATCAGCAGACAAATACTTTATATATACCCGAGAGATTCAAATTCACTCCTGTTTTTTTTTGTTGGTAAAAAAAATAGCTGCATCAGCACGAAAAGATTTTGTCTTTTTATTGTTACTTTCATTGCTGCAGGCGTCATATGACGTCATGAAACGAGTATGATGTGCATGGTGCGCAGTATTTCATCAGCATGTTAACGTTTTCTGCGTTTATCACTGTTCTTCTTCCGTGACCTAGTAACGTTTTATATGTGCAAACACAATGAAGTCAGGTTTTTCGTTGCAAAAATATTGCATTTCAAAAGATATTCCATTAGATAACGAGGTGACTCTGTTAATCGTATGTTAAGTATTTTAGGAAACATGAGACTTTCTGACAAACATACGTATCGTACATGAATTATATTACAGATGAGTAGCAATTTTTATACGTACGTGACATATTTTGGTTTGATTCAACACCACACGCATTTGTGTAGTAAAATAGATTTTGCTATTTTGAATTCTTTATCAAATGTAGGATTTCGGGCTGAATTTCACACTTTGCCTCGTGAAGCAGTACATTATGATTCAACAAGTTTCCAGCTATGTCGAGCTTAATTTTATGGACAATTTATTTAAAAAATACAAGAAAGAGCAAGATAATTTAACGCGCACCGTAAACAGTATTCAAATAGTAGAGAAGAAAAAGAATGAAACAGAACAAGAAAAAGCCTTCCATTACTTATAGAGACTTAAATAATCGATTCTTAGCTGCAAAACGTTTTCTTTTTATTGGCCATAGTAAACGAATTCGAAAATCGAATACGGAATATTCGAAACTTAGGCGACAATGAAAATTTTAAAACAAGATTTTTGTCTATTAATAGACCTTCCGCGATAGCATTGAAACAGACATTATTGTAAAAATCATTTTTCAAACTTAAAAGTTATTCCCTGTCGATGAATAGGTTACATGATGCTTATTGTAAGTACAATATACAGATCGTATTTGCTTTGAAGTAATGCTGCGATGATGTGACAATGGATGGACATTTATCTTTTTCTCTGCGTTGCTACTATAAGCGAATTCAATTTAAAATATGCACAAGAATAAAAATTTTATTAGAAATTTGTTCATCCTTGTGAATAATTTAACACAATCGAATTCTTTGATTCAATAAATACTACAAAATGAGAAACTTATGTTTGCTTTCCCGTGAAATCTAATCTTTAGTAAAATGATCCTTTTCCCAAGCCAAATAACAACAGAGTGAAAGAATTATCAGAAAACTTATTCTACAATACAACAAACGAAATTAATCAAAAATAAAAAAAGCGAAAACCTTATTGAGAAATAATAGGCTTCTTTTTTAATTAGAATGCATAAAGAAAACCAAACAAAGAAAGAAAAAACAATATTAATCGTTCGTATTAACTCAATTAGATTAATCAATAAGTTTTTTAGCTTTAAAGTATCGTCGTAAATAGAGTACTTGCCAAACAGCTAAACTCAATAAACAACACATGGAAAAAATGGAAAAATAAAGAACTTTATTATTTGTTGATTCATTTGTATCACGCATTTCTTCTTCACGTTGTTTCATATATGCAAAATCAGACACAATTGCTGCTGATAAATCTTCTAGACGACTTAATTCAATTTCTAATGGTTTCAGTTTATTTGCTTTAGCTAATGCATCGTAATCTTTAGTTTCGACACCATGTTTTACGTTAATTGTTACTTCTTTTGTTGTATGTTGAGCAGATAAATGATGTGGTTGTTGACCAGCTGGTAATGTCGTTTCGAAACATACTTCAAATATATCATATTCTTCTGTGGTAAATGCAAATTTGCCTTTCGTAGCATCTTCTTTGTTATAGAGTGTATGTCCTTTGGTATCTTTTACATCAAGATGAGTTGTTAAACCAGGAAGAACTGTTAAATCATATTCACCCGTTACCATGGTATCCTAAATAAAATAATTTTTGTTAGATAAAAATTGTCGATGTTCGGGAATGAAAGTTTACTTTATGAACTTCTTCTTTTAGACATTTTCTTGTTTGAATGGGTAAATGGAAACTAATCGAAGCTATATGTTCAATCAATAGTAAAAATATTGTTGCAGAACTAAGAACAAATTGCATTTTCATCAATATAATAAATAGCAAATTGATTGAATCGTATGAGATTGATTTAACTTTTGCCAGCGTATCAAGTCCGCACAGTGGTATTTCATTGATCGACCAATCATTTATTAATAAATATAAATAAAAATAGTGAACACTATTTGAAATCTATTATCTCATGAAGTTTCATCTTTGACTAATTTAATACAAATACATACAGAATGACCATAATAGATGACGCTAGTGACAGGAAACCAAACAATTTGGCCTGAGAATTAGAATGTGAATACAGTAGACTGAACTAAAAAATTCACCGAGAATTATCGGTCCACCCTAAAGAAATCGTAAATTGTTTTGATGTTAATGCTAGCAATGCATTGTTGCGTGGAGCAGCACTATCAGAATACTTCGGCAGGAGCGTACCGAAATCTCAAGAGCAGGGAGAGGCGTAACCGCTCAGCAACTCCACATTTCTACAGCAGGGGGTGTAAGCTATCAATTCAGCAATTTATTACCGAAAAAACAGCGTTTTTTTTTGCCTGAAAACCACAAAATTTTCAAAACCAGGGGACGTTACACCCCTGTACTTCGATCAGAGTCAGTCAACCGTTTTAATACTAAATTTATTGTCGATATAAGCGAGCATCATATCGATTGATCCGCTCATCGCTTATCGATACTTTTGTATATAACAATGAGATTTTATACATATCTGCTTACATCCGTTTACTCATCTTATTTGAATGTTATTCATTTTCTCTATTCTCATCACATACGCTTGTATATGTGATAGAAAAAATGCACTGGTATGAAGATTAGTGCACTTGAAAATTTATCGAACCTTGATAGTCAATCATATCAAACTTCTTTCTTTCTGAAAAGAAAATAATGACTATCTACATATATATATACGTACGGACTTATTAGCTACGCTTCACACTTGGTCATTGTTTACAATAAAACTATATAGCTGATAACCTTGATTTTAATGCTTCATCAATCGACACACTTATTTATTAAAACACAAAATTTCAATTGAATTCAACTATACACTATCAGTGTTCATTACTCTCTAAGTTTCAATTGAAGATCATGGTGCAAATTATACACATTAATGATTCCTTCGTGTCACAAAATCTTATAATAAAAAGGTAATTTCCAACTAGACAGAGTCGAAATCATTTTCGGTTCACAAAACGTTTATTAATTCACTACACAGATAGAAGGAAATGCACAAGAAGAATAAGAAATAATAATGCGTGTAGCTAACTATCAAGTTGTGTATGTATACAAGAAAAAAAAAGAAAAAAAACAACAAAATGATCATCCTCATTGAAAGGTTCTAATTGAGTTTACTCAATAATTCATAATAATATGTTTCACATTGGTGGTAGTAATTTTTCATTTACATCACCAGCATCATGTTGTTTCAATGGATTTTTCATACTTAAATTGAGCATTTGACCACAATGATCCGATTCTGATGATGCATGAAACCGAATCTGAGGCATTACTTTCCAATTATCCCATAGGGCACAAATAATTTCACCAGCAATAACTTTATTTGTATTTTTTTTAATAATACGTAAAAGAAGCAGACCATCTTGACGACAATAATTATTAACAAAATCTTCTAAGCATTTCATTGGTGCTTGATCATCTGGATCACAATTTGAACCGATGCCAGTTGATGATAATGATGATGGCGTTGATGTATAATAACGGATTTCATTTGCTTCTAAAAATTTTTGAATGAAATTTGTTCGTGCATATGTTGTAAAATACAGGCACCATTTAACAAGACCATAGACTGATGCACAAGCTACAATTGCAAACCAAAACCAAATGAATGTGAAAATCTAAAACAAGAAGAACTAATTCGTTTGATTGAAAAACTTGTCAAGAACTTTTTTACTTTTTCAGTATATATATTAATTGGTAGAAGACATTGAACATCAAACTCTTGAAGATTGTCACCAAGTGCTCGAATAGAAAATTCGCACATTGCTATTCGTGGAAAACGTTCAATATCATTTGTAGTTGGTCCATTCCACCAATGTTTCATTGTATCAATACCAATAAAACTAAATCCATGGCCCATAAATACGTTCATAAGAAATATTTGGCCAATAGCGTTTGCAATATACAGCAATTTGACGAAAATGTATGTGAATGCTAAATAATTTCCCGAATGGCGACCCACTATACAACAACATAATAGACCCACACGTCGACGAATATTATATCTAATTAAAATAAAAATACAAAAACTATGACAATGTCAAATTATAACTCGTGTCTGGCGATAAATTGCCTTGGGACATACCTTACCAATATCTTTCTAGCAAAAGACTCTATCATTTTGTATCAAAAACTATATTGAATACGAGAATAAAGAATTTTCTTTTTACGATGAACTGTCTTAGAGTAAAATCTGATCGCTATTTTAAGACTTTAATCTTTACTTCCGGTCAGATCAAATTTTTACTCCTACTGCCAATTTTTCACATCTTCACTGTAGAACAAAGATTAGTTTTGAAGGATTACGTATGCTATGCAATGCAGATTTTTGTATTCATTCTTAACATGATATTAATTTCATTGTGAATCGAAGGTTTGATGTTCAAATCTTATAATCATATTTAAAGAATTTTTACTACACTGTTATGAAAATCAATATTTCTGATAGTGAAAAAACGTTTTCTCAAAACATCTACTTTCTATAGGTAAAAGAAACAAGTTGGAACCAATAAAAAATAATACATACATAAATCCATATTCATATTCTCGATGATAAGCTAAAGCCTTATCGATATGTTTAGCTAAAGCTCGAACAGTTATTTCTCTTTTTTCACCATCCAATTGGTCCATATCTGTAATCATTTTAATAATAACTTTTGTATTAATACCACATGCTTTATTAAGATTACGCCATATAAAACCAGGTAAATAGAAAAGAAACATCATTGAAAGTAAAATAAATGGTATCCATTGATAGTATGAACTGAAACGAAAGATTTCAAAAATTCAATTCAATTCGATTTTTCATTTTCTAACATACATGTATTCGTGCGGCTTAGCATGACCTTTTGGCAATGGCTTGTCAAATGGTACATGATACAATGGACTTATCCAGCAAACCCAATTAACGTAACTAACATGTGCACCAGGAACATTTTGTGTATAGCAGTTAATTGGGCTGCCCATAAACTGCGATGTGCTAACAATTAAAAACGAAATACCAAGAATAATTAATGAATATTTACGACTTAATCGATCGTAAAAGTCGTCATTTTTAATAGCCGGTGAGCCAAGTTTACGAAATGCATCTGTCACCAAGTAGAGTGTCATCTAGAGGACCAAAGAAAAAAAAACATAAACATACACGCACATGTATAGATACTGAAAAACAATTCAGATAAATAATTATGAATAAAAAGACAGCCAATACATATGAACAAAATGTCTGATGAGAACGAGGCAGGTCAGCCAACAGTATGTTTTTCTTCCTTCTCTAAAAATCGTCGATAGACGACGGCACTTTATCTCTTCCATATGAACGTTTCTATAGTACACCACAAAAAAAAAACAGCTCTGTTGTTCATCGTACAGAGAAAAAGAAGAATAATCAAATGACCTGTAGGTTGTTCTATCGTTGTCATTTAAACCGCTCTAAACAGGATAGCTAGTATTCTATCGAAGAGAATGAACGTTTTTCTTTTTCTTCCTTTCTTTACTCGTCTCACAATGACTAAGTATAAGCAAGCGGCCAATCGGTCGACCAACGTCGATTCCTCACAATAGGGATTGTATGCACACGCTGTATGACATTCTCGCTGTTCGCACATACATGTTATAGTAGCGAGGGCATATATGTATATATCCTTTCGAATATCAACGTCAAGCATTCAACTTGTATAATATACAATAGTGAATCGATTATGAAAAATTTCCAATGGAGAAAATAATTTCAGGCCATCCTTTTTTTCTTACGAAAGAAAAAGCATCCTATTGAGGAGATTTGTTATATAATGAGAAGAAAAAACAGAACGATATTACAAATGATCAAATCAGTTTAGATGAATATGATTGAACTTTATAAAAGTAATATCGACCTATCATGGCAATGCAATTCTTTAGATAATAGTACAAATATATCGAATGCTATGGGGTAGATGATATTTAATAGTAGAAAAAAAAAACTATTTCGTTGATTAATAATTGTTATTAACCTTTGTTCTACATAATATATCTGATCAAGTTGACTCGTATATTTTCATTTTTATCATAATTATTTATCATGACATCAATTTACTTTTACGATTATGACTTTTATAGAATATATCATATTCTAAACGAGATGATTATGTCCATGTTGAAACGCGTAGACGTTTTATCTTGAGCGCTTGTTGGTATTAGTAATTTATTTTATTTTTTTTAGTATCACCAGAGAAATTCTTTGCAAGATGAAAAATAAAATTTTCTACAAATAAATATGTAAATGAAGTGAATAACTTTCCATTCAATTTGATCTTATTCAAATTGATGTTTGTTTTCCTTTTTCAGGAAATACTAGAAACAATTTTTCGATGCATATTTATTCTAAATTATTGAGAAATAGATTAATCTAGTTATACGGATACTTTAGTAGATTAACAGTTTAAACAAGTTTTGAACATTGTTTGTATAATAATGGCTATTTTACTTATGATAATCGGCTCCACGTGGAATTTGTCGATAGGCCTCGTTCTCGCTCTAGTGCATGTGTCGCGAGCATCAAATATATACTTTTTCTCTCTCTCTCTCTCTGTTGCTGGTGGAGAGGTTCTTCTGTAATAATGCATATATATATATATATATTATAGTTACGAGAGCGCGAAGAAGAACGTCGGGATATTTTCTCTCTTTGTCCGCCATTTGCTTCGTCAAAAAAAACAATACATTTACTATACATCCAAGCGAAGGATTTTTCTTCTTTCTATGGGTGGCAAAAGGTTTTTTTCTTCATAGCTTTGCAGTGCAAACGTATAAGAACATGATTACTTTTTTCTTTTTCCTTCAGTTTCCTTCGTTTGTTCTGTCGTTTTTTCGAACATTTCTTTTTTACGCTTGTGTTCTGTTTCTCAGATGTGTAGGTTTTAGTACGTTTACACTATTATTCTTTGAAGGATGTACGTTAATTCTATCTTTTGACCTCGCTGTATCTTTTCTTTTTCTTTTGTCATGAAAAAGATTTCCTCGTATCGAACATAAGCATTTTTATGCTCTATTTATATTTGATTGAATTAAATAATAAATGTTATTTTCTGGAGTAGATTTTTGTTGATGATGCATACATATCCATTTGATAAGTTTTTTTTAATGAAAGCATGAATGAATGTTAGGATTGTTAATGCCTATCATTTACATCAAAATATCTCCATCCGTGTAACCCGATCTTGAAAAAGTTAAAAGTTAGATAAATATCGAAACAGGTGTAAAAGATATTACTATCAAAGGACATTTTTCAATAAGATCTACTTAGTTTTTTTCTTCTTCTAGCGTATCAATATAGATTAAAATAACATATTTTTTAGATATGATCTTTCTACATATGATTCGTATAATTTTTCCATTATTTTCTTTAACTTTAATTTTATCTATAAATAATGTTTCTTCTGAATCAGTAAGAAATACATAAAACATGTCCGTCTTGTTAAAAATAAGTTTTTTTCTCTCTTAAATTTGCAATCTCTAGTGTTTATTATCCAATGTTTCTTATCGACTTTGTTCAATTTCTGGTTCGACTCCAATAGTTCAATCGCAGTTATTTACGAAAGATGATTTTGATCATGGATGCAATGAAAAGTTTGTTGAAAAAGTTCTTAATCGATCTTGTCTCCGTTCGTGGGTCTTGTCTATGAAAAGAAAGCCAACAACAAATTTTGAAAGTAAATCTTACAAATATATTTATTAGAAAAAATTCATTTGCTTTTTGTTTTTGAAGAATATGGTTATGGATTCTTAGCTATATTTATTGTATCGGCATTATCACTTGCTGGTTTATTAGCATTTCCTATTCTCTATAAAGTATCTTTTCAATATGTACTTACTTTATTTACGGCTCTTGCTGTCGGAACACTTTTTGGTGATACAATGTTTCATTTAATTCCTTTTGTATGTGATTTCTTTTGGTAAACGATTGAAATTCACAAGAAATTTTATTTATACTCTTAGGCACTTGGTCTCCACGGTAAATATGATCATAGTGAGCATGAACATGGCTCATTTTCTGTACCTGATTATGTATGGAAAATGTTAATTAGCGTATTAAGTATGCATACAAATACGAAAACTAATATTTATATATATATATAATTATATATGTTTTGTCTTTAGTTGTTTATGGTTTTTATCTATTGGAAGTACTTCTTCATTCATTTGCTCATTATAAACATAAAAATTCTGTATGTTAAATGAACTATAAGTATTCTTTTTTTAATTAAATATTTATGCTTTCTTTAAAAATTTAGAATTCAGTTCATTTTCATAATCATGGTCATAGTCACGCATTGCCTCATCATAATCATTCGCATCCCGACGGAGAAATTTGTGAACATACACCTATCGATATTGATGCTGATTTAGAACATGATCATCGTTTACATAATCATAGACATCATAATTTACACCAGCACGTAACCAACGAAATAAGTACAGCATCATCGTTATCAGCTGTAAATCACAACTGTCATATGAGTGCGCATAAAAATTCAACATGTGTGCCATGTGCATATTCAAATGATACTCGACCAACAACTGGATTGATGGGACATGATACGACAGACGGTACAGCTGATGATAATGAACGCATACCAGTATCTGTTGTTATTACTGGTCCACAAGGAAAAAATGATGCAAAAAGTACGCATCCAGTTATTCAAGAATTGAAAAGTAAACCAATAAAATCGCTAGTCAACTGCTCTGCGTAATTTTTATTTTTGCGAGACGAGGAGCTTCACTTGCGCATAGAATGATTTAGCAATAGTCTGCTTTGAACTATTTTTTTCGATCTCTATAAATATATGCATTTCAGCGAAACCTGCATTGACACCTGGCATGGAGAACGGTTTGTCTATGTTTTTCTCGTTTATTTGAACTAATCGCTTGCGCACTTATTCTAATTTTTACTAACATAGAAATGCAGGTTTTTTTTTTGTTGCATGATAGAAACAAAAATACGTTAATTTTGATTTATTATTATGACAATTATTTTTTTTAGCAATCAAATCGACAGGTTGGATGGTGTTAATTGGCGATGGCATTCATAATTTTGCTGATGGTCTTGCCATTGGCGCTGCATTTAGCCAAGACCTTATCTTAGGCATTACAACGACATTAGCAGTTGCTTTTCATGAATTACCACATGAACTCGGTGAGAATGTTTTTTGATAAAATCATTGCCAGTATAGATGAAGAAAAAAAAGAACTGTATCAGACGTGGATTCTTCATATACATAGTAATCAATTCAATGAGTAGAACCTTTTTTTGCGTATTCAGGAGACTATGCTGTATTGATACAATCTGGTTTTTCACATTATCGAGCTATTCTATGGAATTTTCTTTCGGCTACAACTGCTATAATAGGGTTTTTTATTGGTGCTGCTGTATCAAGTAATGATAACATTCGTCAATGGATATTTGCAGTTACCATTGGCATGTTTCTTTATATCGCACTTGTTGATTTGGTATGTTTAATAGATAATATATAGATATTTATGTGGTATAAACTTTTATTTTTATTTGCTTCTTCTAGTTACCAACGTTATTGGCTGATGGACAAGTTGAATTTAAACGTTTTATTTTTGTTAATATTGGATTTTTACTCGGCATTGCAATTATGTTTTTCTTAGCATTATTTGAAGATAGTTTAATTCGTTCATCATGATAGTTATAATTTTTGTTATTCATCTGTTGATTCTTTTCTTAATCTTCATTCATTCCGGTGAATCTTTTTTTTTCTTCTAATCTTCATTTCTTTTTTTCTTTTCTTACATTGTGTCAAAAGCGCTGTGATGATAATGTTGCATGTTGTACGCCCAAGTTGTCACGCACTAACCAAAAGAAACCAGAACTTTTTTTTTCTATCATAGCCTAGTAAAAATTTCCTTTAATGAATCTTAAAAATTTAATTTGAAGTTTAGCACAATTACATCGGACGAAATTTTAACTTATAATTTGCTCTTCATTGATACTCTCATCAGTTGATTTCATTTAAAGTTGAATCAGAGATTAGATAAATGCTACTACAGAATTCGATGGTTCAAAGAGTAGGAATCATTTTCTTCTCTAGGACTTTGTTGACATTTCATAAATAGTACTCTAGGTGACATCAGTCGAGCTACAGGGCTTAAATATTATTGTTTCTAACTTCCTTCTATCAAGAGACTGATACTTAGTGAAGCTATATATAAATGAAGCTCTGCGCCATTAATAAAACAAAAAAAATCTATGGACTCACTGTTTTTCTAATGAAACTTTTTTTCCTAACGTTTTACTGTTCCGAAAAAAGAAACTAGCGCAAGATATCTGCCGCTTTTTTTGGTCTGAATAATATTTCGTTTATGAGGAAGTCATTGAAACCGAGTGCTTGACATATTTTATTAGTGTGACATGTGGTAGAGGTGACCCCTTCAATACGTTTAAATCTACTCAATTTCGAATGAAAATTTAAAATCTAATGTTGATTAATTTGAAATTGCAGATTAAACCATAAGAATCTGTGAAAATTAGATTTTTCTGAGTTCCATGAATAATATGTATCATCCAAGAAGATGTCCGTAGCGTTTTAGGTGTAGGTGCGATACAGGAACGAGCAAGGCCATGGTTGTGGGCGCTCACAAAAATTAGTTGTGAGTCACACGAACAGTGTAGTCATACGAAGTTCGGTTTTGGATGAAGACCATTTCTTATGTTTTGCTTGAGTGTTTATTTCTCTGAAGACTAAAGTATGACACATTAGTTTGCATCATCTTCCTTCATATTGCAACGTCAGAAATAATAGCGAAGCAGTCAGATTCCGAATAGAAACATGGCAATATACCAAAACATGGAGCCAAGTATGCACACGTTCATGTAACGACCAACTCACACGAAATCAATTCAAATTTTCGAGTAACGACTGACGTTGACTAAATCAGCTAAAATTACTCTTTTCGATCCCGATACCGGTTTTACGGGTGTTTCAACATAATTCCCCTATCTATGATACTTAAGAGAGAGTCCGCGAGGGGACCCATGAATGGAGGCATTGGTTGATATTTAGATTTTAGATTTTTTTTATATGCGTTTGAAAGATCATAGTCTGAAATAAGAAAATTCAACTTTTTAGCTCATTTGGATGTATTATAGAAAAGTTAGTCAATACAAACTTTGGAGCACTAGAGATTTT